>JAJIBD010011328.1:0-59197 GCA_021461705.1 Cryptotis parvus
TTTGTATTTTCTCCTTTATCCTCTCGCCCTGCCGTCTCCCCCACAGCACAAGGACCCACCACAAGGACCTCTCCAGTGATGGGGTCCAGACCCTGCATGTGCAGGCGGCTCTGGAAGCCGGGTCTGCTGCTTTGTGGGAGAATGTGGTTTCAATTTCCAGGGCACAGTGCTGGGAGTCACACTGTGTCCTGCTTCGCTCACTCAGCGCCGGCTGCTCCCCTGCCCACCTCCTCCTGGCACGCTCAGCGGCTCCTGCCGTGCTCCACACTCCCTCCTCCCTGTTGCCTGAGCCGCGGGGATGCTGCTGCCTCCTTGGCTCCTGGAGTTTGTGGGTTTGTGGGAGAACCTGTCTGGGGTTCTTATTTTTTTCTTTTGCTTTTTTGGGTCACACCCAGCAATGCTCAGGGGTTACTCCTGGCTCCGCACTCAGGAATTACTCCAGGCGGTGCTCGGGGATCATATGGGATGCCGAGGATTGAACCCAGCCAGGTTGGCCGCATGCAAGGCAAACGCCCTCCCGGCTGTACTATGCTCCGGCCCCATGCCTGAGGTTCTACTCCAGGAGAAGGGTGGTGAGAGCTACACCAGGCCCCCAAGCTGCGCCTGCTCTGCTCTTGCCATCCTGGCCGGGTTGCTGGGGCAGGGAGGACTAACCCGGCCCTGCCCCCAAGTCTCTGCCCCTCCCGGGGCTACAAGGGGGCTGACGAAGGGGATCCTGCCTGCGAGCCCCAGGTTCCCTCTACCTTACCCGAATCGGTGCCTCACCCCACCACCCCCCTTTCCAGGCCCGCTACTTTCTCTCCTGTCCAAGTGCCAGACCCGGCACCACAGAAAGATCTTCCCAGACACCCCAGTCCTTGGACAGACCCAGGAGCAGGGGGAGGATGTTTCCTCAGGGAGGAGGAACTGGGGCACATCTGGTAGCGCTCAGGGCTGGCTCCTGCTGTGTGCTCAGGGGTCAGACCTGGCAGTGCTCAGGGGACCACATGCAGCCCTGAGGATGGAAATGGGGTCCGCTGCATGCAAAGCAAGCAGATGGACCCTCACTTGCTAGAGACGACAAGCTTTGTCAGGGGTGGGATTCACACGGGGCCCGCCAGGTCAGGGACCTGACTCCTCGTCCCAGGCCAGACCCCGGGGGATTCGAGGCGAGGCTGTGGGCCAAGAGCGAGCCCAGCCCTCCTGCCTACCCACAACCCTCCTATGTATTTTATTTACATTTTTGGTGTGTGTGTATGTGAGGGGGCACACAGGACAATGCTCAAGGCTGACTCCTGCCTCTGGGCTCAGGGACCACTCCCTGGCAGGACTCAGGGAACCCTGTGGGGTGCTGGGGATCGAACCGGGGTGGGCTACCTCTCTCTGGCTGTCCGTATACCTAAGGAATGTGGTTTGCAACATGCTCTGCCTTTGAGATCCATCTAAGACAGCCCTGGAGTGAGCCTTACCGTCCCCCTGGAGAGGTTGTCTAGGACTCGGTGGGCACTGCAGGCCCCCCCAACACCCCCACCAGGGGGTGGGCAGGGGGAGAGCTTTGGCACACAAGGAGTTAAGCTTTGAGCAAAGCTCACTTTTTGCCACACCGCGAGCAGCCTGGCTGATAATTACAGTTCTGAAGTCTGGGCTACGCGGTTCATGCAGCTGCAACCTCTTCAGTGCTAACCCCTGAAACCAGCCAGACTGGCTTCATTGTGCTCCACCAGTCCCGGGCCCCTCCCCGAACGTCACAAATTGACAGCCGTGGACTTAACAGCCCTCTTCACTCTACCTGGCTGCACAGCCCCCCAATTTAAATCACAGATGCGGCCCCTCCAGCAGCTGCTCGCCACCCCTCCTCTCCACCTCCCCTTGCAGAGGTGGGGGGACGACCCCTGCTCTATCACTGTCAGGGCGCCCCTGGCCCTACCAACGCCAGGGGGCGGGCGGCGGCAGCGGCGGAGCAGATTTCATCAATATTTAAAATGGAATTAAACCTGCCTCTTTGATTAATGCCTCCCAGATCCCGGCAGTTGTGATTACTATTTTGCAAATTGCGATTGTTGGAATATGTTAATATGATTGTCTGAGAACATCTTCACCTTCTCCCATCATTTCCCCCATTTTTTGGCAGGCGGGGAGGCGGGAGGAGCTGTGGGGAAATGGATGGAAGAAAGCGTTCCCATAAACTCTTTAATCAGTTGTAAATTAGTACCCTGGCACAACTGCCCGTGGTTCAGAGGGGAAGGGAAAGGAGATCTCTGGTTTGGTGCATTTATCTTGGAAAAGTTTGGGGGCCTACCCCAGCTCAGCAGTTCCACTGGGATGAAACCGTTAGGGAGCTGGTCCAGGACTCATTAGGATCAAGAAAAGGGAAACGGTCTACCTTTCTCAAACACAAGGGAAGGCGTTTTTGCCATAGATTCATTCACTTGACAATTTTAAAACACCCACCACATACCAAGCAATGACAGAGTGGGAGAATCTGTGAGCCAGTATTTAGCAACTTTGGGGCTGGAGCTATAGTACAGAGGGAAGGGTGTTTGCCTTGCATGTGGCTGACCTGGGTTTGATCCCGACATCCCATATGGTCCCCCAAGCACTTCCAGGGATAATTCCTGAGTGAAGAGCTAGGAGTAACCCCAAACATCACCGGGTGTGATGCAAAAAAAAAAATTAGCAGTTTTCGGGAGTGATAGCACAGCAGGTAGGGTGCTATCGGCCTTGTACATGACCGACCTGAGTTTGGTCCCAACATCCCATATGGTCCCTCAAGCACCACCAGAAATAGTTCCTGACTGCAGAGCCAGAAGTAACGCCCTGAGCATCCCTGGCTGTGACTCAAAAACGCCCCCCAAAATTATAACATCTTTTTGGGGGAATGGTTTTGAAGACCATAACAAAGGAGTTATGTTTCTGATACCTTAGAAGCGGGAAGGGGGAGCACATCAGGCTATGCTCAGGGATCATTCTTGGCAATGCTGAGGAATCACAGGTGCTGGGAATCCAACCAGGCTCTTCAATGTGCAGGGCAAGTACCTTACCCACGGTACTATTTCTTCAGCTCCTGCTACAATATTTTTTGTGAGTTTTTGGGGCTTTTTTTTTTGTTTTGTTTTCTTTCTACAGTTTATTTCTTTTACGGAAAGGTGGGAACAGGTAAGAAATGGCAAGTGTGTGCAGCGTTGTCTCTGTAAAATTTCCATACAGAAGAGAAAGAAAAAGATGCTAAAGCGGCAATGGGTGGGCCAGAGAGATAGCCCAGCAGGTAGGGCGTTTGTCTTGCATGCGGCCGGCCCATGCCGGCCGGGTTCGATCCCCGGCATCCCATATGGTCCCCGGGCACCTCCAGGAGTGATTCCTGAGTGCAGAGCCAGGAGAAACACCTGAGCATTGCTGGGTGTGACCCAAAAAGCAAAAAAAAAAAAAAAAATGGGGGTGGTGAGGCAGGTCTGGGCTGTGGGAGGAGCGAGGTGCTTGTGAATTTTGGTGTTTCCCCAATCCTAACTTAATGTGTATCAGTCACAGAAAAACATTATCACTGGCTCCCCACCCCTAGTTTGTGTTGGGAGTTATTTCCTGCCTTTTATTGATTAAGAAAATATTCTTTTAGATTCCTGGAAACACCTAGAGGATTCTTGGATGTCTAACGCATCAAAAGATCCAGCATTGAGCTGGAGGGATAGTACAGTGGGTAGGGCATTTGCCTGGCACAGTGGCCAACCCAGGTTTAATCCCTGGTATCCCACATGGTCCCACAAGCCACCAGGAGTGATCCCTGAGTGCAGAGCTGGGAGAGTAAGCCCTAAGCATTGCCAGGTGTGGCCCAAAACTAAACCAAAAAAAAAAAAAAAAAACCTACGTAAGATGCAGTCTCAAGCATTAATAAGCAACATGACAATTGGAGACGATACAAAAGTGCTGAAGAAGGGGCCGGAGTGATAGCACAGTGGGAAGGGCATTTGCCTTGCACGTGGCTGACCTGGGTTTAATCCCCAGCATCCCATATGGTTCCCTGAGCACCACCAGGAGTAATTCCTGAGCGAAGAGCCAGGAGTAACCCCTGAGCTTCGCGGGTGTGATCAGAAAAGAAAAAAAAAGCGCCAAAGAATTCCCAACAGCTTGTGTGGATATCCTGCCTGGAGGAGATGGATCCTTGCCAGGGTCCCCGAGAGCTCAGAGGGGAAGAGCGCCTTTCCGGGGGAGAAGCTTCCACACACCGTCCAGGTGATGGCAGCCAGGGACAGGGCCTTCCCCACTGTGCCCTGCCTCCACACAGTCCCTACTTCCAGGTTAAGCGTGCAGAACCCCCAGATCAAGAGAAACTCCCGGTCGTTTACCCCCATTTTAGCTGTGCTCAAGGCTGACTCCTGGCTCTGTGTTCAGGAATTACTTTCGGTGGTGCTTGAGGAACGAATGTGATGCAAGGCAAGCGCCTTAACCCAACTTCCCCCAATTTGGGGGTGGGCTTACCAACCCAGTGGTGCTCAGGACATACTCTTAACTCTGCACTCAGAGATCACTTCTGCTGGGGCTCGGGGGACCCTATGGGATGTCAGGGATCAAACCCAGGCTGGCCACTGTACTCTTTTCTTTTCTTTCTTTCTTTCTTTTTTTTTTTTTTTTTGCTTTTTGAGTCACACCCGGCGTGCTCAGGGGTTTCTCCTGGCTCTGCACTCAGAATAACTCCTGGCGGTGCTCAGGGGACCATATGGGATGCCGGGATCGAACCGGGCATGGGCGGCGCGTGCAAGGCAAGCGCCCACCGCGGGCCGCTCGGTCCCCTGTACTCTTTTCTGCAGTAATCCTGGAAACCTAAACAGAAGGAAGTTCATTTGGCAAATGTGTCAGGACAATGAGGTAAGGGTGCCATGTTCTCTCAGAGGAGCGGCAGTTCCCCCCAGCCATTCAGAACGATTTTCCCTCTCTCTCTCTCTCTCTCTCTCTCTCTCCTGCATTTTTTTTTTTGCTTTTTGGGTCACACCCGGCAATGCTCAGGGGTTCTCCTGGCTCTGCACTCAGGAATTACTCCTGGCGGTGCTCAGGGGACCATATGGGATGCGGGGATCGACCCTGGCCGCTCAGCCGCCGCCTGCAGGCAACGCCCTCCCTGCTGGGCTATCGCTCCGGCCCCTATCTCTCTCCTGCATTTATTGGCACCTTCTCTGTGCAGGGGCCATGTCTGCTGGGAGTCCAATAGATGCTTTTTCAGCATCTGGCACCTTGATTCAAGCCTGGGAATTCTGACTTGCCTGCTGGCCCCTGTTTCATTCCCATCTCGACGCCCCTGTCACTTCGGTACCCCTAATCTAACGGAATTCATTCCTGGTTGCTCCAGCCCACCTTGTGCGGCTCTGTCACAGCTCAAGCCTTGCACGAGCTAATGTCTTCTCAGACACATCTAAGCCATCGGCTTTCCAAACTGCAAGCCCCAGAGAAACCAGGAGGTTAGCGGCGGGCAGCCGCGGTAGGGCGTTTGCCTGCATGCAGCCAGCCTATGCCGCGGGTTCGACCCGGCATCCCATGGTCCCCAGCACCGCCAGGAGTAATTCCTGAGTGCGAGCCGGGTAGCCCCTGAGCATCGCCGGTGTGACCCAAAAGAAAAAAAAAAACCAGGAGGTTCATGGCACCAGCCTAGGTATGTGATTGGCACCTGGGCGAGGTGGCGAGGGAGAAAGGGAGGGACTGGGCAAATGGAGGAAGATGCCCAGTGCTGGGGATGGGCAGCGGGTGCCCTAGGTCAGGCTGTGTGCCCAGCGCAGAGGGCAGAAAGGACCCATGTTCTAGTTCAGAAGATTTTGGTTTGGTTTGGTTTTTGGTGCTAGACCCAGTGATACTCGGGGGTTACTCCTGGCTCTGCACTCAGGGATCACTCCTGGTGGTGCTCAGGGAACCGTATATGAGATGCTGGGGATTGGACATGGATTGGACATGTGCAAGGCAAGCGCTCTGGTCCTAGTTCTGAAACTTTGGATGTAACCTCACTGTCTGCCACCTGCCTTCTCTGGCCCTCCCGTGGTCAGCCCCGAGCAATGGGTCTATAGAGAGAGGAGAAAGGCAGTCAGAAGACAGGCACTAAAGGGAACATGGACGCCCATCCCTCACCTGGCGCTCAGCATGCCTCCTTCCCTGCCATCTCCTCTGGCTGGCCTCAAGGGAATACCCTTCCTTTCAGCATGTTTCAGGGGGTCGGGGCATGGGGGAAACCTTTTGGGGGCTCAAGAGAATCCTAGAACTCACTGTTGGGCCTCTGTGTATAGAAAAACAAGAGCAGGGCTGAAAAAGTGTGTCTTAATTCTGCGTTTTATAGACAAATATCTTTTTTTTTTTTTTTGCTTTTTTGGGTCACACCCGGCAATGCTCAGGGGTTTCTCCTGGCTCTGCACTCAGGAATTACTCCTGGCGGTGCTCGGGGGACCATATGGGATGCGGGGATCGAACCTGGGCCAGCATGGGTCGGCCGCGTGCAAGGCAAACGCCCTACCCGCTGGGCTATCTCTTCGCCCCCGACAAATATCTTTTTTTTAATCTATTTTTTATTTGGTTTTTGGTTTGGGGAGACACGTACCTGGGAGTTCCCGGAACTACACTCAGCTCTGTGCTAGGAAGACCATGACATGTTCAGGACAGAGACTGGGACCCCGCCTGCGAAGCCTGTGCTCAGGTACTCTGCACCTGCCCGGCCAAAGGGCCACCTCCATCATGAACAAGAGCCCTGGATGAGGTGTGTTTTCCAGGGCTGTGGGCAAAGCCATGGGAACTCTTGGGGCACTGGTAATGGGGGTAGGGTTGTGGGGTGGACTGGCCCGATGCCACCTCCTAGCCCAGGTCGAGGTCATGGTGCCAGTCACCATGTTACCAGCCTGAGCCAGTTCTAGCCAACTCACTCCGGTCTCCAGGGCCCAGCACAGAGGAGTCCTCAGTAAGTAGTTAATGAGCAGAGAATGAATGGAGGCAGATCAGTCAGGGGACATGAAAGGAACAGGTTTCCCTTGTAGGGTTTGGACAAAGGGGGAAGAATGTCCTCCCCGCCCTCTGCAAACGAAGAGAAGGCGGCCGGCAAGCCGAGGCCCTGGCCCCAGCCTGGCTGTGGTTTCCCTCTGTCTGGAGGGCACAGGCTGGGTGGCTCTGCTGGGTGCCTTCAGAGGGTAGCTTCTCCCTGCACCCCAACCACACTCTCAGGGCCCAAAGCCCGGGTTGGCCTGGGACCTGCCTCACGGGGAGGGTGGGGAGGGCAGGTCTGCACCAGTGCTGCGTGGGGCAGGGTCACAGAGGAGGGTCATGGGGCAGCCAGCAGGTCAGCAGAGAGTCTGGCAATCACCCCACCACTGGGCGGGGTTTCACGGAGAACAAGGGTGACCCTAGGAGCAACCAACTTTGAAGTGCGGCCACCAGTAGCCGGGAGTGCTTGGGGGTCCTCTCCTACGAAGGGAACCTTCACCTGGGCGGGTGAGGTGGGATCAAGCCTGGAAAGTCCTGGGCATCGGACTGGGTGGGGAAGAAGACCCTCACCACCCCCAAGAGGGATGGAGCTCTGAGACTGCCGCCCACTTGCTGGACAGTGTGGGACAAGCCGTGGTCCCCTGGGCACTGGTTTCTGGGCTGTCCCTGAACAGGCAGAGAGGGTATGGCGGCACCAGCGCGCACTCAGGAAGCAGAAGTGAGAAGCACCTTTTGACTGAATCTAATTCCCAACTGAATGCCTTCAAGGGAGTGTTCATTTGGGGAGGGAGGGTCTCTCCAACTCAGGAGACCTGGGGCTTCTCCTGTGTTTTGTTTTTCTTTTTGGGTCACAGCTAGTGATGCTCAGGTTACTCCTGGCTCTGCACTCAGGAATTACTCCTAGTGGTACTCTTGGGTCCATATGGGATCCTGGAGACTGAACCCAGGTTGACCGCATGCAAGGCAAACACCCTCCCGCTGTACTGTCACTCCGGTCCCTTCTCTATGGTTCTTGGTCAAGCAGACCAGTTCTGCAGTGCCAAGGGTTACCCGCTGGGGGCTCTAGGGTCACAACTGCTGGCACTCAGGGACCAGGTGGTGCCAGGGATCAAAGCCTGGTAGGGTGTGTGTGTGTGTGTGTGTGTGTGTGTGTGTGCCTTAGCTCCACACTATCTGCTGGTCCCCCTGGGGGCTGACTCAAGCACCCCCGGGACTTCTGGGTCCCTGAGATGGGAGGTGGAGCCGGGGAACAGCATCTCGGGTCAATGCTCATGACATCAAGGAGCTCAACTAATGGTTTTGCTCCCGGTGAGGTGGGCAGGTCCGGCAGGCACCGAGAGGGTAACAGGCGCCCATGGGCTGGGCTCGAACCTTCTTGACATGCCTTTGGATCAAGAACAAACTGTGTGCGGGTGGGGGCTTGGGTGAGGACTGCAAAAGGGAGGAGATCCAGATGAAAGGAGGCATCTGGCCCAGGAGACGGTCACATATCCATCTCTCTGCAGTGCACGGGATGGGGGGGGACGGACACACGGAGGCAGCAGGAAGGGGGATTTGCCCCACTCATCCCCCCTGAGCAGAGGGAAGCCACAGCGAGACAGGACAGGCACATGTGTGGGTACAGGGGCGGTGTGAAGGTCCTGTGTTTGTGTGTGTTTGTGTGTATATATGTATGTTGTATATGTATGTGTGTTTGTGTATATGTGTTTTTGTATGTGTATATGTTTATGTGTTTGTGTGTATGTGTCTGAGAGTATGTATGTGCGTAACTGTGTGTATGTGTGCATGTGTATATGTATGTGTGTATATATGTGTATGTGGGTGTATGTGTCTGTGTGTAAGTGTATATGTGTGCATGTGTATATGTATGTGCATGTGCATATGTGTGCATGTGTATATTGTGTGTATGTGTGTGTGACTTGATGTCCAGGAAGTAGGCATGTGAACATGGCCTCCTCTTGTCCTGGGGTCCAGGCCACTAAGGGAGGCTCTGTGGGAACCAGGGCTCCCGGCTGGGATGGGGCCACTCGGCAAACTAGGAACCCCAACCTGTGGGTAGGTGTCAGCGCACAGCCGGGAGGCGCCCTCTGAGCAAATGCAGAGTTGCGTGAGCTGGTGGGTGGGTCTGCCCGCAGTGAGGGCGGCAACTCCCGGGCATCCCCAGGACCACTCCGGGCAAGAAACAAGCTTTGAACTTGGCTGGCAGTGGTGGTGCCTGGAGGCCAAAAGGCATGGGCTCCTAAACATAGCCTTCCCGTGAAAAGGGCATCATGGGCCAGGTGGGGGCAGGGCTTAAAGGCTGGGGGGCTGCGGTTGGGTTGCTCCATCCCCAGGGAACCTGAGGGCCCACCACCCGCAGACTTTGTTGGTTTGTTTTGGGGGCCACATTCAGCAGTGTTCTGGGCTGATTCCAGGTTCTATGCTCAAGGGTCACCCCTGGTCCACAGGGGACCATATGTGGTGCTGGGGATCAAATCCTGGTCAGCCACATGCAAGGAAAATACCTTCCCTGCTCCTGCTGCACTTGCTCTGGCCTCTTTTGGAAATCAATAACATAATTAATGCATTCTGGCTAAATTATTAAATTTAGAAATAAAAATAATCCACAGTCCTTGAATTAATTTGCAGACTTCGTTTCCTCAAGAATTCTCTCCAAGGTAGGTCTGGGCCCACTGGGAGGTGCCCAGCCAGGCCAGGAACGGTGAGCGGCAGCTCCCAGCATCCCTACTCATGGACGTCCATGGTCAAGGCCAAGATCATGCTTCCCTTGAACCCCAGCCCCATCCTGAGTGTGGCGAGGTCCTGCCTGTCAGGGCACACGGAGAAGCAATGTCCTATCGTGGGGATCCCCTCCCCAGAAAATGAAGAGAGAGCCAGGGGTTTCCACACTGCTCTCCCGGCCTTGTCCACTTTTCTTCCTCAGGCCCTCAGAGCTGCACCCATTAAGTGTGGGATGTGCCCGGAAGTTCAGGGAAGGACAGTGTGGAAGTTCAGTGGCTCTTGCTGGCCTGACCCGTCTGCCCTTGTCACTCATTCCCCCTGCTCCCTCTTGTCCCCAGGGCTGGGAGTACAGCTGCACCGGGAATAGGCCTGGCAATGGGCACTTCGGTGCCCCCAGTGGGCAGATGGCTAGGGCGGTGGGGAGACTCTGTGGGTCCCCGGTACAGACTCGGACCCCAGAAGCTCTGTTTCTTACCCCCTCTTTTCGGGTGAGGAGGCTGAAGCTCCAAATGTGAAGCCATGGGCTCTAGCTCCTGCAGCTGGTGTCTGGGGGCAGGTGGTGGGCTCACTTCCGCCTGGCCCTGCCCACCTGCAGCCCTGCCAGCCTCTCCTGGGCTCAAGGGCTCTGAGAGCCCAAGGCTGGAACCTGAGAGTCCTGGGAGCTCCAGCTGGCCTCCACTTGCATGAAAGGGGACAAAGCCAGCCATCAGGCAGGACTCTGGCCCAGGTGGGCTCACCTAGGAAGCTCCAGGAGGCTGCCGTGGGGGGTGGGGGACATGTACTGTTGCCCGAATTTGAAGGGGCACCCCGGGAATTTCCAGGGTCTTAGGAATTGGGGTGGAGGAGAGAGTAGCTAAGGGCTGTGCCCGCTGGTCAGGAAGCACAGACTTTGATGCACCCATGGACCGGCAGGGAGGTGGGTGCCGTGGCTCTGGGCCACTGCCGAGAGGGCTCCAGCCTATATCTCTGAGGCGCAGCAGCAGCCCTGCTCTGATTCTCAGAGAGGCTCATGGCCCTCGTGGCTATGCACAGCGTGACCTCTGGGAGTCAGATAGCCTGGATTCCAACCAAGCCCGTCCTTGCCCCACAAGCTGCACCTGCCAAGAGTGAAGGCAGCCTCTGAGCATCTGGACAGCCGTCCTGCCCTCAGGGGTCGGGGTGGAGGTCCCTGAGGGCTCGGCCCCCCCGCTTCCCCTCCCTACCCCACGTGCTGGCAGGTTCAGCCTGCGGGATGGGGAGCTGTGCGGGCATTTTATTTGGCACTTAGGAAGGTGACATTATGCCCTCACAAAGCCTTCATTAAGGCTCCATGAACAATACCGCAGAGGCGCAGGATGCCCCTGCGTGCCAGCCCCCAGGTGATTATAACATTCGGGTAAATTGCCTTTTGTCTGGCGGAGATGCTGCAGGAGTGGGCGCTGGGCCACTCCCAGAAGCCACCGGGAGGGTCTGGGGGAGGCCGCTGCAGCCTGCAAGGGCAGGAGAAGGGAGTGGGCAATGGGGGTCTAGCACCGGCTCCCCCAACAGAGCTGCAGGAACCTGCTCCCTCTGGGCGATGCTTAAAATCTCTGAGCCACGTGCGGGGGCAGAGAACTCTCTCGCTCCTCAGGAATGGATGTCCTAGCTCTGGGCGACATGGCCAGCCCTCTTCTCTCCCCGGGGACTCTGGGTTCCCTTCCAGAATCTCCCGAACACCATCTCTCGCTGAGTTCATGTGACCCAGCACAGCCTGGCTGTGTGTGTCTGGGGTTACCACCAGCCCAGCCTTTCCCCTCCCGTTTCTTCATTTATTTTTTTTTTGCCTTTTATTTGGGTCACACCCGGTGATGCTCAGGGGTTACTCCTGGCTCTGCACTCAGGAATTACTCTTGGCAGTGCTCAGGGGGACCATATGGGATGCCGGGAATTGAACCCGGGTCAGCTGCATGCAAGGCAAATGCCCTACCCGCTGTGCTATCGCTCCGGCCCCTCCACATCTCTTAAATGGGCATTACTTTTTTTTTAAAATAAGAAAAATGATAAAGAGGATCAGACAGGAGACAAAGGAAATGCAAGTGGTGTTTAACCAGCCCTGGAATGGAGCTGGGAAGCTTCTTATGCTTCTGGCTGGGGCTGTCCTGGTTCGAAGGGCTGGGCTGTGTTCTTAGGTGGAGGGCATTAGTGGACACACTGATAGAGTGGACAGGGTCTTAGTGTGCTGGCCTGATGCTATGGGAAGAGGCGACTATGAGATAGAGGCCAGGTGAGAATTCCAGGCTCCTGTCCAGTCCTCCTGGACACAGGCTGTAACTGCCCGAGCCTCAGTTTCCTCACTTGTCCAACTGTGACCATGCGAAGTCTCCCCCTTAGCAGAGTCTCTGGTGCCCACTCCTGCTCCCAGGTTCTCTGCACCCTCACTCTGGTGAAGCCAGCTGGAGCCACATTGCCTAGGTCACTTTGGGGAGTGGGGGGCAACTCCTCCTCCTCCCCTTCTAGCCCCCCAATCCCCATCTACTCCCCTTAATCCCATTGTCTGCTGAAACATCCCTCGCCATTTAAAATTCTGTCTGGAGTGCACAGGTTCACTCCCAATGGGGGTCTCTCTGCAAATAATCACTGGTATGTGATATTTTTAAGAAGCCAAAGCCATTGTTTCTGATTGAAGGAAAGTTGGTGCTATTTTGAAGAGCGGAGCGTGAAGCGGTTAGCGTTATCTCTTTAACCATTGGGAATTATGTGCTGTTTGAAAGATTTGTGAGCTCTAGGACATTTGCCAGATGTGCTTGATTCGACGTTTGAGACAACAAAGGGGATAATGTTGGCGGGAATCTTGGCGGCATTTCTGATGATCAGGATATTCTTTCAGGATGGTACTGAGACCTTTGGGAGGGGGAAGAAGCTCAGCTTTTACATAAACTAATTTGGGATGCTCCCTCTCTGTCTTCCACAAAGCAAATTTAGTTCATTGTTAGTTGTATATATTAAAATGGTTCCGAGGTTTTCTTCCTTTGAATATTAATAATGTGCCTTTCATTGGAGACACTTGCCTGGGGCGTCATTAATTGCGGGGAGTAAGGATTAGTGTGTGGTGCAGCTATTTTGCAAATGACTCCTACTAGTAGCTTTGAGGAAAATCTAAAGCTCCGGGAAGAATCACACATGTACAAACTGCTCCGTGGCCCAGCTTCTGCCGAGGGAATGAAAGGGACCTGGGGGGGGGAGGGCTAGAGCTAATCTTCCCAATTTCCCACCATATTAAAGGCAATTATCCCAAATACCTTCCCCTGTGTCCTTATTGGCCCACCGCGAATCAAGGACCCCCTTTTCAAATAAGGTACCATCTCACTCTGGGCACCGCTGTGTTTTTTGTCTTAACGCTAAGGGGAAGAGAAAAAAAAAGGACCTTTTCCGTGCACTTAGGAATATCACTGTGTTCCTGCTGGGCTTCAGGAAAGGTGTTTGGGGGGTGGGGAGCCGGGGGAAGGAGACCCAGAGGGGCCCAGGAGCTGAAGAACAGAATGAGTGCACTGGAGCACAAAGCCAGCAAGCGAGGTGCAGCTGGGCTGGGTGTGACCACTGGGGCTCAGGGGCCATCTTCGTGGACCCGAGCAAGGGATGAACCTGTCTACCACGGCCTGCCCAGAGGATGCCCTTGGGAAGCTGGCAGAGAGCAGCAGGTCCGGTGCCCAGCTCGGGCTGCTACCCCGATGTCCGTGGTGCCTGGGCCCCGCTCAGGACTCTTAGTGACTGGGGAGAACCACACCCATTCTTTTGGGGGACCTTGCGCTATGTGCTAAGTGGTCAGGGATGGGCAAGAGGAAAGGGGGCAGGCACCGGGCTGCCGGCGAGAAGCCATAGTGGACAGCTGCAGAGGAGGTGGACTGAAGCAGGAGGTGGACCGGGGCTGTGAATGCTGTCACCGGCAGCCTGCACGCTGCACCCCCGGCTTTAGTGGCATTTCTTTTCCCAGGGCAGCCCCCCGCTGTGGCAGCAGGACTCAGAGCCTTCCCTTCTCTCAAGCACCTGGAGAGAAGTTAGCAAGTCCCAGGGCCCGGCAGACCCTTCTCGTCCCTGCGCCAGACTCAGCCACCCCAGACTTGCAGGCATGACTGTCACCCAGCTGTCCACCACAGGACCCAAACTACTGAGCCACACACTTGGTGTTTATTTATTGCTTTTTTTGGGGCCACACCCAGCGATGCTCAGGGGTTACTCCTGGCTCTGCACTCAGGAATTACTCCTGGTTGTGCGTGGGGGGACCATGTGCGATGCCGGGATCTAACCTCAGTAGGCTGTGTGCAAAGCAAACCCTACCCACTGTACTATCACTCGGGCCCGCACTTGTTTTTGGTTTTTTTTTTTTTTTTGGGTCATACCTGGCAATGCTCAGGGGTTACTCCTGGCTCTGCACTCAGGAATTACTCCTGGTTGTATGTTGGGGACCATGTGCGATGCCGGGATCTAACCTCGGTCGGCTGTGTGTAAAAGCAAACGCCCCTACCCACTGTACTATCACTCGGGCCCCACTTGGGTTTTATTTTTTAAAAAAGGAAAAGAGGCCCCCAGTGGTGCTGGGGGCAGGGATCCTTCCTGGTGCTGGGGAAAGGCGAGGCATGAGGTGCCGTGGCGCGAACCCCTGAGCTTCACACATGATGCCTGCACCCACAGCACTTTGAGCTACTCCCCAGCTGCTGGGATGCACATTTTGGGGGGAGACAGAGGGTTGTCTTTTGTTTGTTTGGGGGCCACATCTGGTGGTGCTGAGGCTACACTAGGTCCAGTATTTGGGGGGACTCTGCGGGTCCAGGGATTGAACCAACGCTTTCCCTCCACCCCCGGCAAAGCTTGCACTCTGACCTCCTGAGAGACTTCCCTTGTCCCTGGGCTGTGCACCTGAAATGCCGCCTGTTTCTCTAGAGTAAGTGCCTATATAGTACCCAGGGGCCCATTTCACAGATGAGGAGACAGAAGCTCCCAGGAGACGTGAAGTTAGCTGTCCATGGTCACTCTGCCGGCCAGGGGGTGGATCCAGAGAGGGGAAGGTGGTCAGATCCTGGACTTCACTACCCTGCTGCCTGGACCTTCCCCGGCTCCCCAGGTCCAGGGTACTGCGGGGACAGCGCTGCTGTCTGAACTGAGCCACTTCTGTGGGGGCTGAGGGGAACCTGCTCTTCCGTTGGCATCCCTGGGCCCTGAGCCCTGCGTCCGCAGGCTGCTCCCCCTCCCTTTACTGCACACATGGGTTGTTCCAGGAGAGGCAAGACAAGCCCGCAATGAGACACTCTGGTTCCATTACTGGCACTGGGGGGGGGGGGGGGGGAGGCAAGCTGGAGGGCAGTCTAAAGGGCTTTCAGGCTTTGCCTGTGGGAAGCCAGCGTCCCTCCCGACCTGCATGGTCTGCCTAGCACAGAACTGGGTACCCCTCCCACACTGCCTGAAGGTTAAAGAAGGAAACCATTCCTTCCTGCTGGCCGGGGTACAGAGGGTTGAGAGCCCAGATCCCCCAAAGCCTGGCTGGCCTGGGCTCTCCATGACGCATGTACCCACAGGAGGAAGGTTTGGACCCGCACATTCTCTGGCCAGCAGGGACCAGCCTCCCGCTGTGAGGAAAAACATCCTTAGAACGCTCCCAAGTCTAGCAAGCCCAGCTGAGTGGAGCATATCCGCAAATCACGGTTTTCCTACGAGCCAGCTGATGGCCAGGGCCAGCCTTAATGAGGCAGCACCAAGGTGACCCCAGGCCTCCAACTTCTGCAGGTGCCCCAGCCTGTGACCTCCCCCAGTTTGGAGCCTCCCAGGAGGCCGGGGCTCCCCTGAACCGGTGGATCTGGCTGCTGTGTTTACTCCGGACTGGTCTCCATCCGACTGTCACCCGCCCCAGGCCCACGGGGCTGGCTGTCCTGTGCCCTCAGAATGGCAGCAGGAAAACACTGTTTGTGGGGGCAGATCGGAATGCAGGGGCAAAGAGAAGGTGGCCCAAAAGGCTGGGTCAGTCCCAGCGGGGAGAGGTGAGTCAAGGTTAATAAGCAGGTGGCCTGGGACAGACAGTCCCTGTTAGTGGTTTGCAGGACCCTCCACGCTCCGTCTGTCCTATAATATGGGGACCAAAATACCCCTTGGCTCTCTTTCTCCTCCATCATAGATGCTTAAGGGTGGAAGAACCCTAGAAATTATCCAGCCCGACTCCCTCATTTGATAGATGAAGAGAATGGGGACCCGAGAGAGAGAAAGCGCAGGCCCGGGTCAGCCAGCAGGCAGCCCGAGAGCTGGGGTCCTTCTCCACCCTCCTGGCCTGCTCACTGCGGGCCTCCTCCAGCTCATCTTCCCGGGTGCTTCCCTGCTGGGAACCAGACACCTTTCTAAGGATGAGGAAGGCCTGCCTGGAATCTTCCTTCGCCTCCCAGCAGGCCCCTCCTTCCTGGGAGCCACCATCGCCCCTGCAGCCCTTGTGTTCCGTTGAGAATGGCCACAGAGACCTTGTGTTCCCCCCAACCAGCCTGCCAGCCCACAGCTGACTGCGCCTGTCCCCTTCACTTCCGCCTTATGTTTATTTTTTATTTATTTATTTTTGCTTTTTTGGGTCACACCCGCGATGCTCAGGGGTTTCTCCTGGCTCTGCACTCAGGAATTACTCCTGGCGGTGCTCGGGGGACCATATGGGATGCCGGGAATCGAACCCGCGAGCCGGCATGGGCCGGCCGCATGCAAGGCAAACGCCCTACCTGCTGGGCTATCGCTCCGGACCCCCGCCTTATGTTTAGTACAAGGGCACTGGTAGTCGCGGGAGTCTTCAGGTGTCTCCGCTGGATCTGGCCACATGTACCATCCCCACTCTGGGACAGAAGGTGTGTGATCAGCACAAATGGACAGAGTGTGTGTGTGTGTGTGTGTGTGTGTGTGTGTGTGTGTGTGGACATGGGCAGATGGTGGGGGTGGGTGTCACACGTCAGGGGCGGGAGCCACAGGTCGGCGGCGCGTCTGTCACCAAACCGTCTCCTCGGCTTCTGTCACGGGCACAGGGGGGGTGCAGTTCCGGGGAGAGGCTTCCCTCTCTGCCCAGGGCAGGCCGTGTAGGGGTGCAGTTCCGGGGGAGGAGGCTTCCCTCTCTGCCCAGGGCAGGCCGCGTAGGGGTGCAGTTCGGGGGAGAGGCTTCCCCTCTCTGCCCAGGGCAGGCCGAGTAGCCGTAGGGGTGCAGTTCCGGGGGAGAGGCTTCCCTCTCTGCCCAGGGCAGGCCGTGTAGGGGGTGCAGTTCCGGGGAGAGGCTTCCCTCTCTGCCCAGGGCAGGCCGTGTAGGGGTGCAGTTTCGGGGAGAGGCTTCCCTCTCTGCCCAGGGCAGGCCGTGTAGGGGTGCAGTTCCGGGGAGAGGCTTTCCTCTCTGCCCAGGGCAGGCGTGTCTGTTCTCACTGGCCGTGCCAGCCACCTCCCTACCCCATCTGATCAGCGTCTCTGCTTTGCCTCCAGAGCCCGGCCCGGGCAGTGCCTGTTTCTGGGGGTGTGGCTACATCACCTGGATCCCACCCTCGCCCTCCGAGGCCTCACAACCCCAAGCTCTTTGGTTTCTCCCAACCCTGGCAGCCACTTCCTACTGTTCCTTCTGCTCCTCTTTGTCCTCTTGCTCTCTCATTTCCCCCTCGCTGCCCACCTCCCGCACCTAACTCATGGATTTTTCTAGAAAGTTCTTTCTGAGTTGCTGATGCACTCAGCCTTGTCCCGGCAGGGAGGAAATAATCTCTGCTCTTTTGGGTCACACCCAGCGATGCTCAGGGTTGCTCCTGGCTCTGCACTCAGGAATTATTCCTGGTGGTGCTCAGGGGACCATATGGGATGCTGGGGATCGAACCCGGGTTGGCCACATGCAAGGCAAACGCCCTCCCACTCTACTATCATTCTGGCCCTGAATCCCTGCTCTTTTGGGGCTCTTACAGGGAATGGGAGTCCCTCCTGGGTATGTGGTCCTCATGAAATTGCCAGGAGATGTGGAGAGTGACTCTGTGTCCTGTTCTCCCCCACCATGGCACCGTGTATGTGCATGTATGTACGTGTGCATATGTGCATGGTGTGTGCATATGCGTGTGCAGGGGTTCTCTCAGCACTAGGGTCCAGCCACAGACAGTGGGCAGTCTATGTTCTCTCTCGTCCAGCCCATGAGAATGTGACCATCAGCGACTTACTGAGTATGTGTCCCCATCCAGCCCCACGCCCTGAGAGGGAGGGCTCTATTCCTGGCATCCCACATGGTCCCCTGAGCCCTGCCAGAAGTGATCCCCTGAGAACAAAACTAGTAGTAAGCCCTGAGCAGTGCCCAGATCAACCTCCCACCCCATTAAAAACTTGTTGAAAAGAAGCAGGAAAAACTCATCACGTTCCTCCTTCTAATGCTTCAGGCCACTGGCAGACCCTAAAGCCCTTTGTCTCACTCTCTGATGATGTCCAATTCGAAGCAGGAAGCAGTCAGATAATTCCTTTTCATCTTTTTCAGCAACAGCTGCTTTCCCTGAAATGCATGTCCCCAACACGCACACACACACAGACCACGTGTGTCCAGCCATATATGCAAACACACTTGTGCGCACACCCTGTGTGAACAAGATAAAGAGAAACTGTGTACTGAGAGCAGAGAACTCTACCTGCGTTTCTCAGGAAGCGGTTCTTGTAGTCCCGTATGGTCCTTGTGTTGGGGTTGTAGAAGCCGTCCCGCAGTCGTAGTAGCCTAGAGGGACTTTCCTGGGGTGGGTTCATGTTGGTGAGTTGACAGATACCTTGAAAGGATAGTTGGAGTCATTAAGCCTCCACCGAGCCCCTTCGCCACCGAGTCTGCTCCCCGGAAGCCCCACTTCCATCTGGAGACACTGAGTCTGCCCATGCACAATGTTATAGCAGACTCTTCACAGAGAGTAGGCTGTTGCCATTTTGCTGGGGAGAAACTGAGGCACAGGCTGGCCAAGGCCCTGGTTCCCAGCCAGCTGGTGGAACTGAGATTTGAAGCCTGGTCATCAGGCTCCAGGAAGTGGCTCTTTTTCCTTAGTGACCCCCACTGGCCTCTTGAGGGTGACCTTAGTGCCTACAGCACCCCCCCACCTAATAACTGCCCAGTGAATGTGGGGGTGCTGGGAACTGGCAGCAGCTGGTACCTGCCGGCTTCAAGCCCTGACAGATCTCGGTGTAAAACCTCCGATCGTAGCCGTCACAGTAATGCCAGAACTTGTCCTCATACTTCAGGCCGTCCCTCAAGGTGTAGGTGCCCTGCAACACAGGGCATAGGCCTGGGTGTCTGGGCTGCCAAGGATGTCCCTTTGCCAAGACCAGACATCAGGGGAAAGGGTCGCTCTCACTGCGGGAGGAGGAAGTGAGGTCTGCCCCAATAATAGGGCTCAGATGGTGACAGGGACGAGGTGTCGAGGCTGAGCTCTGTGACAAGCACTCAAGGTGGCAGCTCATTGTGGGATCTTGGGCAGGTGACTGGTCCCCTTCTCACCCTGGTCTACCCCCCGGAAGGCCATGATAATAATGGTGGGGATTTAGTGGTAGGGACCCAGGGAGAGTAGGGGAACATTTATTGCCTGTCTTCTTTGTCTTTTTTCTGTTTGTTTTTGGGCCATACCCGTTGATGCTCAGGGGTTCCTCTTGGCTCTGCACTCAGAAATTACTCCTGTTGGTGCTCAGGGGACCACATGGGATGTTGGGAATCGAACCCAGGTAAGTAATGTTGAAGGCAACCATCCTACCCACTGTACTATTGCTCCAACCCTTAGTTCCTGTCTTCTAAGCATTCAAGAAATGGCAAGTTTGGGGCCAGCAAGAGAGTACAATGGGAGCAAAGCGATAATATAGCAGGTAGGGCATTTGCCTTGCATGTGGCCGAGAGTAGGTTCAGCTATCAGCAGCCCCAGGTCTCCCAAGCCCCTGCCAGGAGTAATTCCTGAGTGTAGAACCAGGAGTAAGCCCCGAGCACCACGGGTGAGACCAAAAGGCAAATAAATTAATAAAAGATAGTACCATCGGCAGGGCATTGCCTTGCAAGTAGCTGAGCCCCTGAGTTTGATCCCGGCACCCCATAGGGTCCCCAGAGCCTTGCAAGGGTGATCCCTGAGTGCAGAGCCAGGAATAAACTCTGAACACCAGCGGTGTGACTCCTCCCCCACCAAATAAATAAATAAATAAATAAACCAACCAACCAACCAAATCACCCCAAAAATCAACAACAAAAAACAAAAGGCAAGTTTTTATGACTCTGATTATTATCATAGCTAAAAATGTCGTGGCCTTTGTCCAAACACAGTCTGCCTGCGCTGCCTTGGCGGTGAGGGGAGAAGTCCCGAGAAGCAGGAAGCGCGGGTGGGGAATTCCATACTGTTCCTTCCCTGGGTGACCTTGGCTAAGTCACAGCCCTTTCCTGGAGCCTCCATCCTCTGAGCTCTAAAACGAGGGGCACCTCCTCACCTTCCGTGAGGTCAGAGCTGGCTGCCACCACACACTCTCTGTGAGTCTGACAAGAGCTTTGGGTCTCTTCCCAGAGAGAGAGGGTCCCCTAGTCTTATACATGGGACCCCCATTTTTACACACCACTGTAGATCAAGTCGGGAGGTTTCACTGAACCCTGGATTCTATTCATGGCCCACCAAGCTCCAAAAGTTAGGAGCGATGATTAGAGCTGATGATTTGGAGGATAGTAGCAATGATGGCGGCAGCTAGCCGAGCCTCAGTGGCTGCCTCAGTGGCTGCCGTGTGCGGGGGCCGCACCCAGCACTGGCGCACAGACTCCGTTCCTCCTGCAAGCCACGGGGGAGGTGCCTCATACTAATGTGGCAAGCTGATTACGGACCCCCAAAGGGAATCCCAGTGAATCGTTAGAACCTGTGAGTACAGTGTTTGCCATGGCAGATGGGACTTGTGGAAAGGAAATGAAGGAGGTCCTGAAGGGGGAAATGATCCTGGATAGTCCAATGCAAGTCAAATCCTCCTAAGAGGAAGGAGGGAGGGGGCAGTCAGGGAAGACAATAATGAAAGCAGAGAGGGAGCTGCTGAGGTGGTAGAGAAGGTCTGGACGATGCAGTGCCATGGGCCAAGGGATACCAGCACCTTCCAGCACCTTCCAGCACCCAGAAAGGAAAGGAAACGGATCTTCCTGCTGCCTCAGAAGAACAGGCAGCCAGTGGGTCTATTTCAGACTTTGACTTCCAGAAGTTTCAGATGTGTTAAGGCACTGAGTGGACCACATACTTTTTGTTAGAGCCACAACAGGAAACCAATACAGTGGCCCAAGGTCAGAAAGGAGAGAGACTAGAAACGGGCGGATGAGCTGCCCAGAGCACAGCAACGGGACTGAGCTTCATCAGGATTTCTAGGAGCCCTTCTGGGTGAGGAGGAGAAAACCTGAGTCTGGGAAGACCGAAAAGGAAAGGGACGGGGCTGGAGCAATAGCACAGTGCGGAGGGTGTTTGCCTTGCATGCAGCTGACCCGGGTTCAATCCCCAGCATCCCCTATAGTCCCCTGAGAACCCTCAGGAATAATTCCTGAGTGCAGAGCTAGGAGTAACCCCTGAGTATCGCTGGGGGTGACCCAAAAAACAAAAAAAAAAAAAAAAAGAAAAGGGAGAAGAGCAAAGGCAGGAGGACTGGCGGGAGGACGGGGGTGTCCCCCTGCAGCCCCCTCGCCTGCCTCGTCACCTGGATGACCAGCCCCTTCTCCCAGGTGGCATCGAAGCGCCTCCCGTTGGGGAAGAACAGGGTTCCTTTGCCGTGGAACATGCCGTCCATCATGTCTCCGGCGTATCTTGTTTCAGTGGGGAGGATGTATTCGGCTTTGCCCTCCATCCTGGAAGCACAAGGGGAATTTGTGAGCCCCGTGTGGCAGCTGGGTGCAGTGGGCGGTGCGGGGAAGGCAGTGGGAGCCCAGGGTGGGGGCTCAGTCGTTCCAGCATGTTCCATCTCCAGCCAGCCTTTCGCTTCCCTCGGAAGTGAGCAGGACTGTGAAGAGGAAGGTCAGAACTTGCTGTTTCCTTACCCAGCAGCTGTCCTGGCACTCACGCTGCCCTAGTCCTTGGTAGGCCCAGAGATGGGGGGCTCTGCCCAAAGCTGGTCTGTGTCCTCTCTGTCTCCCATAAGCAGCCCACTCTGGCCCCTAACACCACAGGTAGCCTGGTTGGAAGAGTGTGAAATAAATTTTGTTAATTTTATTTCACTTGTATCACTTGTCTTCCTGTTGTTTATCGATTTGCTCGGCGGGCCCAGTAATGTCTCCATTCCTTGGGAATGGGGTCCATTATTACTGTTTTTGGCATATTGAATACACCGCAGGTAGCTTGCCAAGCTTTCAAAATTAAATAAAATTAATTTTATTTATTAATTTTATTTTGGCATGTCGCTCAAGCAGTGGTCAGGAGGCACAGGAGCCCCTCCTAAGCAATTCTTGGTTAACTGGGCAGGAAGCTTAATGCAAGGGCTCAGGGGGCTGGAGTGATAGTACAGCGGGGAGGGCACTTGCCCTGCAGGTGGCTGACCCGGTTCAGCCCCCCCAGCACCCCACATGATCCTCCAAGCACCACAAGGAATGATAGCCAGGAGTAAGCCCTAGGAGCCCCCTACCCCCAAAATAAACAAAATAAATAATGAGGGCCGGAGCGATAGCAGTGGGTAGGGCATTTGCCTTTACATGCAGCCGACCCAGGTTCAATCCTTGGCATCCCATATGGTTTCCTGAACATAGCCAGGAGTAATTCCTGAGTGCAGAGCCAGGAGTAACCCCTGAGCATTGCCAGGTGTGACCCCAAAAGCAAAATAAAATAAAATAAAATAAAATAAACAATGCAATGGTCTGAGTGGGCCACGATGCTTAGGTCCTACCACGCCAGGGATTCCCACCATACTGGCGGTGCTTGGGGGCTTCAAGGCTGTACATGGTGGTACTGGGAACCTCCAAGAGTGGCTCCCAACAGTGCTTGGGGGACCAGGTATTCCCGGGATCAGTCTGGGGCTGGCTACTTGCAGGACACACTCCGAATCCGGTACTGTCTCTCTAACCCTAGAGCGCACTTCTTACGCACTCACTATACGTTAACCCCATTATCTTGAACCCATTAGACATTATCTCAGTTCTTCTCCAATCCATCACTCACGAAGCAGCTGTTCAACCAGCACTACCAGGAAGGATCCCTGAGCACAGAGCCAGGACTAGCCCAGATAACCCCTAAACCAAAGCAACACGAATCAGCAACCTGCCTCCTTCCTTCCCCACTCTTTCCCACTAGCTTGGGTCACCTTTCCTGGCCTGGAATTTCTTTAGATCTGGGTGTCTCTATTGAATGCTGGGGATAATTTCAGCACCGTGCACAGCTGCATCGAGTTGAGCCTCCGTTTCTTTGTGCTTCTATGACCTTGAGCATATCCTAACACCTCTCTCAGCCAGAGTTTTCTTTTATTTCTTTATTTTTTGTGGGGCCACTCCATGGGGCCTCCATTTTCCACATCGGACTTCCCTGGTCAGCACTCCACCCAGCAGACCAGCCTATCGCAGCCCGGCTCATCAAGATCCACCCTGCAGCAGTCTTTTTTAATCCGGCCCAGAGCCTTACAACAAGCCAGATGACCCCCCACTCCATGAGGGCCTCCATTTTCCACATCCAGACTTCCCTCTCGTCAGAACTCCACCCTGCAGACCAGCCTATCACAGCCCGGCTCCCACGGCCCTATGCGGCCGCGTGGTTCATCAATAAATGCTGGATTTTGAGATGACTACAAGAGTATGCTACCCGCATGGCAGAGCCTGGCGAGCTACCCATGTCGTATTTGATATGCCAGATACCAGTAACAATTATAGACCTCATCCCCACGACCTGATGGAATGGTTTGAGGCTCTTTATGTTCCTGGAGCAAGCAGGTGCCATTGGGCTCTACTTGCATGAGACAGGTCATATGGAGATGCTACTGGTGCCCGCTCAAGCAAATCGATGATGAACGGGAAGACAGTGATACAGTGATACAGTGATTTTGTGTGTGTGTGTGTGTGGGAGATGGGGATGGTTGGACCACACCTTGCAGTACTCAGGGCCTATTCCTGGCTCTGTGCTCAGGAGTGATACTTTGGAGTATCGGATGTGGTGCCAGTTCACTGGGACCTGCCACATACATGCAAGAGCGAGTGCCTTCACCCCTGTTTTCTCTCTCTCCGTGTCCCACATATACAGCCTTATAAACGACCACGCATGCTGTTTGCTCTTCCTGTAAGCATTCTTCGCCTTGCTTCTCTTCCTGGTGTTCCCTCCTCCGTGAAGCTCTCCAGGACTGTCCTAGTGGGATAAATGGGTGCAGGAGCAGCTTCTATGGGGATCATTGCGGTCTTCAGAGACACACCTGGATTTTCACCTCTCAGCTGCCAAATGCTGATGAGGTCACTTTGGGCAAGCTTTGTAAGTACTCCAAGTCTCATTTTTTTTTTCTATCTGTAAAGTGGAGGTTTTGATATGCCAAAAACCAGTAACAATTATGGACCTTATTCCCATGTCTTGAAGGAATGGTTTGAGGCTCTTCCTGTTCCTGGAGCAAACAGATGCCCTTGGGCTACACTTGCTTGCAACAGGACGGCATGGAGATGTTACTAGTGCCCGCTCAAGCAAATCGATGAACAACGGGAAGACAAGTGAAGAAAGTGGAGGTACAGGAAAAGCACTACCTGAAATTAACTGCTTATTTTTTGCCATACAGCTACTAGGCTGTACGTACTGCAAGAGCAAGGACCTTAGTGTTTCACATTTTTACTCCCAATATCTAAACCTGGTCACTTGATCACTTGAATCCCGTTATTCATCGATTTGCTCGGCGAGTGCCAGTAACATTTCCATTGGACCCAATGCCAATGTAGCCCAATGGCATCTGGTTGATTCAGGAATATGAAGAGCCTCAAACTGTTATCTAAAACTGGTAGAGAGCAAAAACATGCAAAAATTTAATTTGTTCTACATGGAACAAATGAATCTCAGCTAGGCCCATGATTTGCTAGGTATCCTTGAATAATTTCCATTCCTTCCTTGGAGACTCGCGACATGGGGCAGAGCGCACTGGCTCTCCTGTGACCAGCCGCTCACGGGCGCCCGGGAGGGATGGTGGGTTCTAGCCCTGGCCCACCATCCCAGCAGAGCCTCGCAACAAGCCAGACGACCCCCCCACTCCATGAGGGCCTCCATTTTCCACATCCAGTCCTCTCTCTCGTCAGACCTCCCACCCAGCAGACCAGCCCGGCTCATCACAGCCTACACAGCCCGCGCGGCCGCTCGGTTCATCAATAAACTGGACTTAAAGACCACAGTATCTACCTGCACGGCAGAGCCTGGCAGCTACACGTGTTGTATTTGATATATATGCCAAATACCAGTAACTATAGACCTCATTCGATGGATTGGGCTCTTTATGTTCCTGGAGCAAGCAGATGCCTTGGCTCTACTACCATGGACAGGACATATGGAGATGTTACTGGGGCCCTGTCGAGCAAATCGATGATGACGGGAAGACAGTGATACAGGTAGTGATACACCTTTCCTCTACTGCGAAATGAAAAGAAACAATTCTCTCTGGGGTCAGCGACACAGCCCAAAGGACTGGAGTGTAAGCTTCTGGGTTCAATCTCGGCCACCACAGATAGTCTCCCAGCACTGGCTGGGAAAGACCCTCGAGCACAGGGCAGAGCGGAGCCCCTGAGCATTGCCAGATGAGTCCCTCTGCCCCACCCAGCAAACAAACAAAACCCAATTCTTCATAGATGAAAGAGCAGTCTCGAAGGTTAAAACTTGTGAGTAAGGTAAAGTCCCATGCAAGGAGGCAAAAAGACAGCCAGCCGTCTTTGCCCAGCCAGACGTTCAAAACATCGAAAATCATCCGCTGCCCTTACCTCCCATGCACATATTTCCCCAAATATTGGCTCCCGGTGTACTGCATGGCCGCTGGCCTCTAGCTTCCGGCAAGAGCTCGGCGTCTCAGCGTGTCCCGCCTCACTATGGCAACCTAGAGGCGTGGGGCGGAGCCTAAGCGAGGCCCCCGCCCTACGCTCCCGCGGAATCTTCCGACTCTGCGCAGGCTCCGCGCCCGGTAGCCCAGCACCGCAGCGCGCCTGCGCGTCCCGGGCCGCGCATGCCCAGGGACCAGGTGTCCCAGTTCTGCCGCCCAAAGGGGAGTTCAAGGAGACGGGGGCGACGCGGCCGTGGGTGCCTCCTCGGGGTCGGGGCCGCCGCCGTCATGCCGGGCATAGTGGAGCTACCTACTCTGGATGAACTGAAAGTGCAGGAGGTGAGGCTCGTCTGCAGGACCGGCAGGCGGGGACCTAGGGGTCGACTTTACAGGCCTGGGCCCTCCGCTGTTCGGACCCCATCCTCCCCTCCCCCAGACCGCCCAGTACACTCTAAGCCGACCCCTCCCGCACGGACACCCCCTGCTGAGCTCCGGGGGCTCGCCCCGCCCCATCCCACCCGAGCTGGGGAGCGCCCCTGCCACCCCGCCCTTCCCCCACCGGCCGCCTGCTGCTCCGTGCTGGTGGCACATTTTAAAACTTCTATTTATTTATTTTTTTAATCAGGCACCGACCCGGGGCCCTCGCATTTAGATTATTGCACTTCGTACTCAGGCTATGTGTACGTGCAGTCTTGGGGACTCACAGACCCCCGCGGCGCTGCGTGGCTCCAGCTAGAGGCAGCAACTTTGCTGCCCAAGGGAGCTCGGAAATCGCAGGAGGAGGGTTTGCGACAGCCCCGGGAAGATGTTTGTAATAGGGCATGGCAAGCGTTCACCGTGCGGGATCCAGATGCACAGACCCCCGCAGATAAAGAGCGAGACAGCCGCACAGTTGATGATTGCAGCGCGGTGTAGGTAGCTCAAGCCACGTGGAAACGGTACAAAACTTCAGTGTCGCAAACGGGATCGCGCCTTTTTTGTTGACAACCTGTCGAGGACAGGCAGGATGCGCATTGCTTTATGTGCATACATTCAGGGAACACTCCCAGCAACCTTGTTAAGTCTGTCCGGAAACCGGACCCGAAGAGAAGCTACTCAGGGTCCCGGAGAGTTCAGAGTCTGGTTTTAAAATCTGAGCTGTTAGTTTGTGTTTGTTTTGGGTCACCCTAAATCTGGGCAGGAGGCTGGGATGGGGTCTCTTCTGGCAGCCTGCAGGGCGCACCGTGTATTGTGAAGGTGGCAAAACCAGCGCCCAGCTTGTGAAGTCTCTTTGGCCCTCACTAACACCCCAGCTTGGAAATGACAGTTTGGGGCGGACTTTGAGAAGGACGGAGAGGGCCCAGCAGAACCTGGGGGACATCAGTGCTGGGCTGTGAGTGTTGAGATGTAGCTATTACAGGGGCCAGGCGGGCCTTTTGGAAGTGAAGTGGTAGGGCAAGGTGGAAGGGATTGGAGTTGGGAGGCGGGGGACCCACCCCACGGTACTCGGGGCTACTCTGGGAACCTTGTTTCAGGGTCTCTTTCCACCGGGCTTGGGAGACCATGCAGTGCTGGACATCATACAGGGATGCTCTGACTTTTTATTTGTTGTGTCTTTTTGGTTCACACCCAGCAGTGCTCAGGGCTTACTCCTGGCTCTGCACTCAGGAATTAATCCTGAAAGTTCTCCAAGCTCAGGGGATCATATGGTATGTAGGGGATCAAACCAGGTCATCTACATGCAAGGCAAATGGCCACCCACTGTAGTGTTGTTCTGCCCTACTATTTTTTTTTCTTTTTGGGTCACACCCTGCAATGCTCAGGGGTTTCTCCTGGCTCTGCACTCAGGAATTACTCCTGGTGGTGCTCGGGGACCATATGGGATGCCGGGAGATTGAACCCAGGCCGCCATGGGCATGGACAGCAGCGTGCAAGGCAAGGCCCTACCCTGCTGGGCTATCGCTCCGGCCCCTAGCTCTGATATTTTGAGCTGTCTTCCTGGACCAGGGTGGAAGGTTTAAAGACAGGGAATGGTCAGGTAAGGTCAGGCTCCTTTGAAGAGACAGGGAGAGTTAGAATGTAAGATTGACACAGGGTTGCCCTGCGTTAATCCTGGGAAAGACCCCTAATTTCCCTCCATGGAAGGTCTTTCCAGCTGTGTGCAGGGAATTTTGAATAAACATTTGTGCCGAGGTAGGGAACCGGGGCTACCTATAATCTTTTATTTCTCGTCTTTCCCCAAGAAGCCATGTTAGTTTTGAGTCTCTTTTTTTTTGTTGTTGGAACTTTAGTTTGGTGCCAATAAAAAAGAAATACACCTGAGCTTCTACTTCTTGTGGCAGAACAAAAAATGTCTCCATCAGGAGAGAGTACACCCAGTTGAATTGAGAAACGGAAAATTACCGAAATCACTAAAATGCAAGACAAAGTCTGATGATGCGCTGCGGAGGAGAGAAGGGCAGTGGTGGAAGAAGGGAGTGGGGTTCGGAGTCACCGCTAGTGCCGGCCTCTGCTGCTCTGATTGCTCACGTTTAGCATTCACAGGCACGGTTATTTTATTGCAAAATGAGTTGATCCCAGCTGTGTCATTCTGAGGCCACACAGAGAACAGAGGACATCACGCGGAATTAAGGGACATTGGCGGCCTAGTGTTGAGGTTGGGTCCTGGGCAGCCGCAAGGCGGAGGGAACTTGCTGGCCCAGCGTGGGTGCTGAGTTTTGAGTTCAGCGTTCTGGGAGCGAGTGTCCCTGAGCCTCTGATGGGTCTTCTGGACTCGGAGGCTTGGAACCCCATTAAGGTGGAATGCGTGGAAGCTCTTTTGGTAGCCTAGTGATGCGTTGAAGTGGGGTAGCTGGGCGCAGGGCAGCGCCAGCCTTCCTGCGAGATAGACGGGGGAGCAGGGCACTAGCGTCCCTCCTCACCACACCCTTGCCTTCCGTTTTTTGGGATCTGTGCTGCTCCCACTGGTGTGAGGTGGTACCTCATTGTCATTTTGACTTGCGTTTCCCTGATACTAAGTGATAGTTGGACGTCCTTGCCTCGCGTATGGACCAACTCTGTGTCCTTTTGGTGGGGCTGTCTGTTCAACTCTTCTCCCCATTCTTTTGTGTGTTTGTTTGGGGTTACTGTTTTTGTTGTTTTTTGAGTCGGTGCTTTGTAGTTGTTGTTTTTGAGTCAGTGCTTTGTAGATTTTGGATGTTCCTCTTGAGAGAGGCTGGACTGTGGGGCTGGAGGAAGTATAGCTAACACCATGCTGTTTGAGCAGTAGGTGGAGGTCCGGAGCCTGTGGTTGGTGGCTAGGGGAGGTGACTTATGTGTGCAAAGGAGCATTGGGGGATCAGGGCCAGGAGAAGAGGCGCAGAGGTGGGTGAGAACAGCCTGGCGGCACCTGCCCCCCCACACCCCTACTGCCATGAGCCATCCGACTGTTTGTTAGGCCCACATGGGCGGGCGCATGGGCGGTGGGGACCAAAGGTGCTGAGTGGGTCAGCTGGGAGGGTTGGGATTGTCCGGTGGGCAGGGGAAACTGCAGCACTGTGCTAGGTGGGTACACTCAGGGCCCCTGCAGGTGGGTGACCTCAGGCCCCTGCAGGTGGGTGACCTCAGGCCCCTGCAGGTGGGTGCACTCAGGCCCCTGCAGGTGGGTGCACTCAGGCCCCTGCAGGTGGGTGACCTCAGGCCCCTGCAGGTGGGTGACCTCAGGCCCCTGCAGGTGGTGTGACACTCAGGCCCTGTAGTTCTGGTCATCATCCAGGGCTGGCCACATGCGGGTCTGTGTCTCAGTGGCTTCCCCTGTCCAGGGAAAATATTCTTGTTTATTTTGAGCCATTTTTCTTTAGGTATAATACTGTTGATTTTCCTTTTCGTGCATACACACCCAGCGATGCTTAGGGGTTACTCCTGGCTCTGCTCTCAGGAATTACTCCTGGAGGTGCTCGGGGGGACCATATGGGATGCGGGGATCGAACCTGGGTTGGGCACCTGCAAGGCAAATGCCCTCTGCCCACTGTACCACTGCTCCGGCCTCAGTTTCCTCATTTTGAGTTCATGCATTCTTGTGCTTTGCTGACCACCTGTTCCTTTTTATTTTGAGCTCAGTAAATACCCTCGCTGCCGTGTCGCTAGAGTCACTGGCGTTTGCAGAACTGCTGGGCACTGGTTGGGCCTTTGGTGTTATTTTCACCCATTGAGCTTGTTGGGTTTCGCTCTGTCTTCCCCCTGGGGTTTGCTGTGTTTCTGGCGGAGCAGACAGTGCATCTTTGCAGCTGCCCCCCCCGGAGGTTCTGAGGAAGTAGATAGGGTGTGTGTAAGTCTTCCTTCTCTACCTGTCTACCTGCTGACGGTATAGGTGTGAACTGCGTAAGGGTGATGAGTAGCGCTGTGAGGAGTGCGTGGAGGGCAGTGCAGGTGGGGGCCCCAGGGACCCAGTGGGAAGGGAACCAGGGAATCCGCTCCCATATCTAGAAGGGCCCCTGGGAGGATGTCGGGGCGTGTGGGGTTCCCTCCGAGATGGCAGAGGGGTCCTGCACGGGCGGCTGGGACCCAGAGAGACTCTTACTGGTGCTTAGTCTGAGTGCATGTCTCAGTGCCTAGTGGGGCTCCTAGAGTTGAGTGACCAGCAGAGAGGCCAGCGGCTTGGCTGTCTGTGTGCGCCACCGGGGTTTGGTGTGGGCACCAACAGGGAAAAGAAGGAAAGAAAAAGATGTAAAGGAATAGGAAGGAAGCAGGTGGCTTTGATTGGTCAGTCACAGGAGTTCAGTAAGATTGCTCGAAAGAGGACGCGGCATGCAGCCAAGTGAGGCTTGGATAGAGAAGGATTTTCTTTAAGATCGCATCAAAACAGTAGGGGGCCAGAGTGATAGCACAGCGGGGAGGGCCTTAGTCTTGCATGTGGCCGACTCGGGTTCGATCCCTGCTTCCCATATGGTCCCCTGAGCACTGTCAGGAGTGATTCCTGAGTGCAGAGCCAGGGAGTAACCCCTGAGCATCACCAGGTGTGACCCACAATAAACAGAAGCTATTCAAGTCTTGAGCAGTAGACAAAAATGTGCCTGTTGATTCGGGACCTGGAAGCTGCTGACGCATGCAGTGCCTGCACTCTGGGCGAGAAGCTGCCGCCCCTCCTCTGCGTCACTTGTGCCCAGTGCCCGATAGCCGCGTGCTCACCAGCCGTGGGTGCTCTCGGTGACCTCAGGCAGCGTCGCCTGCGCTAGTTTGGCTTTGGGAGAGTCAGTGGCCTTGTGGCCTGGGCTTTCTGCTGGAGACCCAGGCGCCCCTCCGGGAGCTTACACTCTGCCGGCCACCGGGGTCACAGGCTTGCCGCTGACACCGGCATTATCTGTCAGAGACTCAGGGAAAACTTCGGACACAGAAACCGAGGAGAGCCCCGGAATTACAAAAGCGCCCTTCCTGCCTTGTTGAATCTGCAACAATATGTGACTCCAGTGCACATTATTGAGGGCAGGGGAGCGGTTCTCTGGAAGGTAGTTGGGAGGGTTTGGAAGATGGAGGATAGCCCGCCCAGACCACAGACACACAAAGCAACACGGTGGCAAGTGGAGGAGTTGGGGAGGATAGGAGTTGCAGTCAGGATAGAGAAGGGACTGTGACAGTTGGAAGTGATCGTTCTGGACAAGAACTGAGTGCTGAAAGGGTAAAGGGACAGACATGGCCTGTCAGCTGTATTGCAAGCCGTGATGCCCGAAAGATGGGGGTGTGGGGGGAGAGGAGGGAGGGAGAGAGAGAGAGAGAGAGAGAGAGAGAGAGAGAGAGAGAGAGAGAGAGAGAGAGAGAGAGAGAGAGAGAGAGAGAGAGAGAGAGGAGAGAGGGGGGGGAGGGGGGGGGGGGGGGGGGGGGGGCTGGGGACATCGGTGGTGAGAAATGTAAATTGGTGAAGGGATGGGGGCTGGAACTTCCTATGACCAAAACCCAATCATGAGCAGCTTTGTAATTGTATCTCAGTGATTGAATACAAATTATTTCAAATTAAAATTAGAAAAAAGAAACCTACAAAAAGCCACAGATGGCGACAGTGCACCAAAGTGGGGCCTGTGTAATGGTCCTGCAGCAGTGGACGTTCCCCAGGGCTGCCACTGGTCCCAGCTGCTGGGGCACAAGTGTCAGGCTGACAGCTGGGGGCCTCCGGCTTCCTAAGCCCCCCCGTCCCGCCCCCGGCTTTGTGGGACCCACCTGAGGGGGCGTGGGGGCATGGAGCCAGCACTGTCCTGGTCACTCTCTCTGGGGTTCCTGCCACAGGTGAAGGTCAGCTTCGGCTGTGCTCAAGGCCGCGGCGCACCACTATGGCGCCCAGTGCGACAAGCCCAACAAGGAGTTCATGCTGTGCCGCTGGGAGGGAGAAGGACCCGCGGCGCTGCCTGGAGGAGGGCAAGCTGGTCAACAAGTGCGCCCTGGACTTCTTCAGGTGAGGCGGGGCCCATGGGGGGTGGGAGGGGGGGGGCCCGGCCTGGACACAGGACCACAGCCCAGCTTTGGTCATCCATAGCTCTCTGCTCGCCACGAGGCTCGGTTTCCCCTCTTGGAGAGGAAGACCCGTCTCAGCCAGGGCTGGGGATTGTTGGGTGCTGTTACCGGGAGACACAACATGCCGGAAAGAAGCGTGTAGGAGTCGGGTTGGTGGTTGGGCATGCGTGGCCTCCATGCGCGGAAGTGAGCGCCGTCGGCGCCAGGCGGGTGGAGGAATGTTTGCACAGCCCCCCCACTCGGACGTTCTCAGGAACGGGGCAGGAACCGTGCAGGGGGATGGGTCTTGTGTGATTCCAAGTCCAGAGTGCGGGCAGGTGTTGGGCCGGCCGCATTTGAGGCAGTTGAGGGCCTCTGGCAGTTCACAGCGCTGTGTTTGGCCTCTGCTCCGCTCGGCTCCTGATTCTGCTCTTCTCTGACAGGTTTGGCTTAAAGGGGCTTTGTCCAGACCTGCAGAGGCGCAGTGGGGAGGGCACTGTCCTTGCGCGCATCTGATCCAGGCTTGATCCCCGGGTCCCCGTAATGTCCCCAGGAGTGATTCCCAAGTGCTGAGCCGTGAGTGACCCTTGAGCATCGCCGGGCGTGACCCGGAAACAAACAAATGGGGGGACTTGCTCCTCACTGGCAGCGGCTGTTTGCAGGCGGGCCAGGTCTCTGCACTAGTCTCACTTGACTGGGAGGAAAGAGTGCTGTGATGAGTCGGGCCTGGCCTGGGAAGTCCACTCAGATCCATCCACACCACAGTGGTGGCGGAGAGGGACGGGTCATCGGAACACGACCCACTTGCAGAAGCCCCGGTGCCCTGTGCAGGGTGTCAGAGGGAAGCGTGAGACCCCTGGCACGGCGGCTGCTGCTCCTCCTTGCTCACTGCCTCTGCCTCTGCGTATCCGTTTGTTGGGGTCACCCGGGCTGTGTGCAGGAATCGTCCTTGCTGGCTCAGGGCACCGTGTAGGTGTCAGGGTCTGAGCTCAGGTCGCGCAGACAAGGCAAGCGTCTTTCCTGCTGTACGATCGCTTCTGCCCCATGGGTCACGGTCGGTGCATGTCTATTTCATTTATTTTGTTTTTTTTCAGTTTGGGGACGGTGCTGCTGAGTACCTCCCTGGTTCTGTGCTCAGGAATCACACCTGGCAGGGGGTTGGGGACCCATCTTGCAGGGCTGGGGGATCAAGCCAAGGTCGGTAGGGTGCAAGGGCAGGTAGGTGCCTTCACCCCGTACCATCTCTCCAGTCCGACGGTGTCCATTTTTCGATTCATTTTTTCTTGACTATTTCAGTGTCTGTTGTCTTAGCGTTTTTAGTGTGTATGGGGCGGGGGAGACTCCCAAACACGTTTTTTGGAGGGTCCCAGTACCACTCCCAGTGATATTCGTCCAGCTGGTTGGCTGGACAGCTTCGTTCTGGAGTCCAGAGCTGCTGGGGACCACTTGGGCATTCCTTAGGGTGGTGCTGGGGGCTCTTTGGGGATCAGGCCTGGCTGCTGGCACGTGCCTGGAATGCACCCCAGACTGTTGGCAGTTCTCCCCATCCTGTCTTCATAATCATTTTTCACAGTTCTGTAATATTTCCCCACGGGTAAAGCAAGCGTCATGTGCCTGGCGGTTGCTCTTGCTAAGAGTCGCTGTTGGTCCTGGTAGTTTGGGGTCCCTCTGCCCTGCTGGCCTTTGCCCGTCGACCTCTGTCAGCGCAGACTCAGTTCATGCTGTCCTCATGGCCTCTGCCATGCCCCTCACCAGCACCAGTAATTACGTTCATACTTGATAGGGTGTTTTGGGCCACACCTGGGTGTGCTCAGGGGTTACTCCAGGCTCTACACTCCTTGTGCTGCTTTTTTTTTTTTTTGGGTCACACCCGGCAAGCTCAGGGGTTTCTCCTGGCCTGCACCAGGAATTACTCCTGCGGTGCCGGGGACCATATGGGATGCCGGATCGAACCCAGGCCGGCACAGGCCGGCCGCGCAAGGCAATGCCCTACCCGCTGGGCTATCGCTCCAGCCCCTCCTTGTGCTGCTTAGGGACCACAGGGGAGGTCGGATCCAGGGCGATCACGTGCAAGGCAAACCTCCTCCCTGCTGTGTTATCACTCCAGCCCCTTGAAACACTTTGGGCCAGTCCGTTTCTCTTGGTCAAGGGGTCGTGGTCCATATCAATGGGAATGAGATTTCCCAGGTTCCTGGGGTTTGCCTGTGGGAAATGGGAAGACTTTCTCGCCGAAGTGAGGTGGTTCTGCAGGCATCAGTAGGAAATTGTGTACAGGGTGCGGGCAGGAATGTTTCGGGAATGTTCCGACCACAGCAGCTTTACTTTCAGCGGCTCTGAGTAGAGACGGGGGTGCAGTTGAGTACAGGGACCCCCGTGTCAGGGAGGCCGTTCCCATTTCTCTTCCCTCCTGCACCCATTCACGCATAAGGAAGTGGCCCAGACACCAGGAGGGAGCTGATGGGGACAGAGCTTCCCACTCAGCTAGCTCCCGGGGTCTCTACCGCACACCTCCGTGCGTGTCCTGGCGTGTGGGTCGCTTGCAGATGTGTTCTCAGGAGGGAACCATCCCCGGGAGGTGCCCTGTCCCCCCTCCTCTGCCTCGAGCACAGCCCTTACCTGGAATCCCAGCGGCCGTGCCCCTGGCGTGGCTGTGATCTCCTCAGTGAGCTGCAAGGCGGAATGGTCAGCTGAGGCCGGGGCGTTTCGAGCTGGAACCGAGGGCTGCCCCCTCATGTCAGTGCTGCTTTTCCTCCACCGTTCCTGGGGCCCAGGAGGGACTGTAGCAGCCTGTCCTCACGGGAGCCCTGAGAGAGCTCCCTCCCCTCCCGGGGAGGCACATGTGTGGGCCCCAGGACTTGGCCGCCTCAGCCAGGCATATGGTGTAGTGGTTGGTCTCTTGCTCCCTGCCGTGCCCTGGCCCCTTGGGCTCTGTATAACCACTCCCTGCCTGTGGCGGCAGACCCACTAGATTGGGTTTAAGGAAAAGGCCCTGCGTGAGGGCGGGAGTCCTCTCCTCTGATGAAGTGTTTGTCCCCAGGGCGCCAATCTTTGTTTTGCTTTTATCGCACCCATTTAGTTTTGCTGTGTGAAAAGATTGGAGGCGTCTGTTTCTCAGACTTGGGTTGCTGCTTTGGCAGCCCCAGATTGTCCGGAGTGAGCTGAGAGTGTCCCACCCGCGCGGCAGAGCCTGGCAAGCTACCCGTGTCATTTGATATGCCCAAAACCAGTAACAATTATAGACCTCATTCCCATGACCTGAAGGTTTGAGGCTCTTCATGTTCCTGGAGCAAGCAGATGCCCTTGGGCTACACTTGCTTGCAACAGGACGTATGGAGATGTTACTGGTGCCAGCTCGAGCAAATCCATGAACAACAGGGATGACAAATGGTACAAGTGAAGTGAGCTGAGCCTCTGCTCCACCTTTCTGCAGCCTTCGGGCGGGGGCCTGGCACCCCTGCCGTGGTGCTCTCCCAGGGCCCTCACCGCCCCCTCCCCCTGCAGGCAGATCAAGTTGCACTGCGCCGAGCCCTTCACGGAGTACTGGACGTGCATCGACTACTCCAACCTGCAGCTGTTCCGCCACTGCCGCCGGCAGCAGGCCAAGTTCGACGAGTGTGTGCTGGACAAGCTGGGCTGGGTGCGCGCCCGACCTGGGCGAGCTGTCCAAGGTAAGACGGGGCTCCTGGGGAGCGGTGGGCGAGCCCCGGGAGGGCGCCGGTGACTGCTGTAGTCGCCAGTGCAGGAGGGATGTTGGTTCTGGAGGAGCGGACGCAGAGCAGGGCGGCGGCGGGTGAGGACCTGGCACCTCTGCCATGGCCCACCACCTCTCTGGGGCTCGTCCTTCCAACACAGGACAGTCTGTGCCGGGGTTAGGGGCCATGGGGAGGCCCTGGAGGGGGTCACAAATGCCATCCAGCTCTCTCGCTGAACCAGCACGTGTCCCGCCGCCCGGCCCAGCGCACGCCGCTCTCACTCCTGTGCCCGCTGTCCAGCCCACGGCCACACTTAGGTTGCACACGCTTATAGCCAGCAGCCTCCAAGGCAAGCAAACACCTTTGTGCGTCCCTGGGCGCCTTTATCAGGCCACTGGCCCCTGCCCTGGGTGTGGCCCCTGTGATCTCTGAACACAGGCTCTGCACGTGCAGGCCGAAGCCATGGTCCTTGTCCTTGGGGATCACAAGGTGACAGTGAGGCTGCTGAGAACCAGCTGGCCAGGAGCCCGCCCCGGGTCCCCACGGGTGCTGCTGCTTTCCTTGGTGCCTCTGGCCTCTCCTTACCCTTCCACGAGGCTCCCTCCCGATCTTCCAGGCCCCCCCCCCTTGAGGCGCAACAGCGCGTCCTCGCCCCCAGTGCTGCAGCCCTCAGCCCGCGTCACCATGATAATGGGCCCGGCTGGAGCAAACCCCTGTCTGCCGCTCGCGTGTAGACCGCGCCCTGGTTGTGTCTCCCAGACAGCACGTGTCCTTTCTGTACCCTCCTGTGGTTGATGCCGGGCGGCTCCCGAGATATTTGCTGGAGGGCTAAGTGGGTCTGTATGGGGCGTCTTGGATGGACAGTCGTGTGTCTTGGATGGTTGGCGAGTGTGCGTCCCAGACCGCGCCATCCCTAACTCGCAGGTCACCTGTCTTCCTGTCCACCCCTCGCAGGTCACTAAAGTGAAAACAGACCGGCCCCTGCCCGAGAACCCCCTATCACTCAAGGCCGAGGCCCGCGCCCTAACCCCCGAGATCGAAGGCCCCTGAAGCCCGCCAAGCACGGCAGCCGCCTGTACTTCTGGAACATGTGAGGCAGTTCGCGGCCCGCGTTGGTCACGCACCTGCTGGGGCCACCACTGTCGCGTCCACGTCCTCAGATAGAGCGAGCGTGTCTTTCCGGGATCACATACGCTCACAAAAAAAGTTAATTTATGTGACTTGGCAGTTAGTCTATACCGTTTCCTGGCCATTAAAAAATTTTAAAGGAAACAGTTGTATTTTATTATGTTTCATATAACCTTTGGCCCCTAGAAATGACTTCCCTTCGCTGCCTCTCCTCGGGTCCTGCTTGCTTCGCCCCCTCCCCGGCTGAAGGAGCACAACAAGGCTGCGGAGGAATCGCCGAGCCGTGGGGAGGGACGGAGTAGAAAGGAAGGGTCACCCCAGGCACACCTGGGCCACGCGGTGTAACGGTCTCCACCCTCTTTCTTACCATTCAGGGGGCGGAGAGCTGGGAACAGCGGGCGAGGTGCTCCGGGGTTGGACCCCAGCACCCCTATAGGGCCTCCTGTGGAGTAGACCCCCAGCACTGGCTATGACCTTAAAAACTAAACAAAACCAAGTCTCAGACAAAGAGATTTCTCCGGGTCATTCCAGGAAAGCGTCCAGGACAGAAGTGAAGAGGCGGCGGCAGGGCCTCGTGACTGGGCCAGGGAGGGGCCCGCCCTGCTGGCCGGCTTCGAGGGTCCCCTCTGAGTGTCTTAGAGAACCCGACTTCCACCACTTCCCCTCACTAGCCCATCCTCGAGCGTTGGGACCCAGATGTTTTTCCAGATAGATGAGGGAGGTGGAGGTGGCGGTCCCAGCTCCAAAGCCAGGAAGTCGGGAGGTCCCGAGTGTCAATTCCAACCTTGGGTGTGTTCCTTAACCTCTGCTGAGAGGTTGAATTCGAGGACAAACGACAGGGAGCTGCTTATCTACCTCGCGGCAGGTCGGGAGCTCGGCTTCAAAACACTTTTCTATCTTCTCCCCCAGCCCCCCCCCTCCTCACTGCTTCAAAACACTTTTCTATCTTCTCCCCCAGCCCCCACCTCCTCACTGACCCGTTCAATTCCTTTTTCAGTGCTAAGCAGTTTCCTCCCACGGCTGGGTGGGTCACGTTACACCTTCTGGTTGTGACCCCAGAGCACATGTGGCCTTGTCTAAGTCACCACGACTCCTTAAGCTCCCCCAACTTTTGCAGTGTGAAGCCCTTAAAAGGACAGTGCTTAAAATTAGCAATAACAAGCAACATAAAACGTATTATTGAGGGCCTGCTTAGGACAGCCTCAAGCAGTGGTGGGGAAAATTTGAAATAATTGTGGTATGTAGTTGCAATGGTGGTGGGTTTGGGGTTGAATATTGAATATTTATAAGAAATTGAACATCTGGGCGGAGCGATAGCCCAGCGGGGGGGCGTTTGCCGAGCGGCTGGCCCAGGCGGCGGGTCGATCCCTGGCATCCCATAGGTCCCCAGCACCGCCAGGAGTGATTTCGAGCGAGCCAGGAGAAACCCCTGAGCATTGCTTGTGACCCAAAAAAAAAAAAAAAAAAAAGAAATTGAACATCTTTGTTAAAAATTGAGTAGAGGTCCACTGTTTAATAAGTTCAATAAGTGAAAGCAGTAACACAAATGGTCCAATTTGAAAGCAACAACTCATGACTTTAGCAACACCATTCCGAGATGCATGCTGTATTAAGCAATATAATTTGTGCTTGCTAGGAGAGCAGGCACGGGGGTAGGTGGGAAATGAGGGTCTTTGGTGGTAGTAAGGGCACGTTGCTGGTGGGACAAGTGTTGGAATATTGAATACTTGAGACAGCTGTACTCTGGATAACTCGGTAAGTCACGTTTAAATAAAGTTTAAAATAAAAGGGCATTGCTTAGATGAGTCCACGGTCCTGCCCCAGTGCAGAGGGCACGTGATGCACATACAGTTTGGGGTCTCGTGCCCAAAGGATAGTTAATAGTAAAAACGGGCCAGAGAAATAGTCCAGTGGGGAGGGCTCTTACCTTGTCACGTGATCAACTCAAGTTCAATCCCTGGCACCCCAGAAGGACCCCCTAGCCCCAAGCTCACCAGGAGTGATCCCTGAGCACAGCCTAGAGCAGGCCCTGAGCACTGCTGGGTATGGCACAAAAAGGAAAAGCGTGAGATCTGCCCTGTCCCTGAATGTGCCCCCTTTCCCAGCAAGTGCTGTTCTGAGCTCACAATGGAACGTTTGGGGTAAACTTGACTTTCTTCTCTACAAGTAACTTGTTCTTTCCCCCTCACTCTCCAGTTTAATGAAGAAAAGAATATGTCCCTGCATATTTTGGGGGTGGGGTGGGGGGCTGGGTGAGACTGGGGCCATACTCAGGTGGTCTGTGCTCATGGGTCACTCCTGGAAGTCCAAGGGACCATATCTGATGCCGGTGATTGAAGTGGGTCAGCCATAGGCAAAGGAAGTTTCTGACCTCCTGAAATCTGTCTTTCTCTCCAGCCGGTTCCCTGCACTTTTAAAATAGCCCAAGAGGGGCCGGAGCGATAGCACAGCTGGTAAGGCGTTTGCCTTGCACTTGGCCAAGGGTGGCCAACCCGGGTTCAAGCCCCGGCATCCCATATAGTCCCTGAGCAACGCCAGGAGTAATTGCTGAGCAAAGAGCCAGGAATAACCCCCGAGCACCACCGGGTGTGACCCAAAAAACAAAAATAAAAATAATAATATTTTTTTTTTTTTTAAAATAATAAATAAATTAGCCCAAGAAAGAGGGCTGCACCTATCGTACAGCTGTAGGGGCTGGCCAGCTTCGGTCCCTGGCATCCCATATGGTCCCCCTGAGCACCGCCAGGAGTAATTCCTGAGTGCAGAGCCAGGTATAAGCCCTGAGCATCGCTGGATATGGCCCACAACACAATAAAAAAAACCCAAGAAATAGACATTCACGTCTTGGTGGCCATATCCGTGGACGTCACCTCTGGTCAGCAGATGGGCCTCAAGCCCCAAGCTGCCTCCCGGCTTCCTCCCTGCAGAGCCGGAGCGGGACCTCTCTGACAACGCTCAGGACCTTCAGTGATCCTTTCCCTGTTGGTCCCCTCATGTCGCACATGAAGGGCCTAGAGTTTTGGCAGAGTTTAGTTGGGAAATAGTGTCTGCCGCCTCCAGAGGGCCTGCTGGTCCACTGCTAGCGCAGGGCCATCCACTCCTCAGTTAGTCTTACATGTAGCACCTTCATGTTGTCGTTGTCGTTTGAGCCACACCCACCAATGCTCAGGGCTCACTCCTGGAGGTGCTCGGGGAGACCCTGTGGGATGCTGGGGATCAAACCTAGGTCGGCTGCATGCGGCAAGAGCCCTACCCGCTGGATTATCATCTCTCTGTCCCTGCACCTTCAATTTTTTACACAAATTCAACCCAGATGATTCCGTGCTGGTAGGAAGGCGTGGACCAGGTTGGGATTTAAGCTATTAGGGCATTGGTGTGGCCAGAGGTGGTAAGGGATGATGGGGGGGGGTTCTGAGCACCTGCTTGGCATGTGTGAGGCTCTGGGTTGCAATCCTGGCGCCTCCTGTATACTCTCTCAAAGTGCCTGGAGGTGATTGACGCAAAGATCCTGGCCCCATAGTGGAGTAGAAACTGAATTCTTTCAGTACCAACACTGCTGGCCTGTGGACCACGCTCGTGGGGCAGTGGGGAGTAACGCCCATCTCGCTGAATACTGGCTCCGACAACTAACCTCTCCCACTGCACAGGCAAGCCCGGGTCCCTGGTACAGAGCTCAGTCTCCTCCCTAGAAGCAGGACTACAGCTCTGAGCATCAGTTCACGACTGCAAGTTCATTTAATGGGGCGCGGGCCCCGCTAGGGCGGCCCGCACGCCCCGCCAGCGCGGGCGACCCCGGCCCACCCCGCACTCAGGAGGCCGGAGGCAGAGCCAGAGTAACCCCCTAGCACTGCCGGGTGATGACCGCAAAAAAAAAAAAAAAAAAGTTCATTCTAGAATGTTTGAACTTTGGCCCAAGTTGGACAGCATCCCTGCTTGCCGCCACAGCCCCCCACCTTGGAATTCCTTGAACAAAGAAAATGACTTCGGGCTTTTCCTGTATTCCTTATGAGCTTTACTCCACTTCATAGCCTTCTAGGACCAGAGTCAGAGCCAGGCTCGAATTCCTGCACCAGGATAAAAAGCTCCGGCAATGTCAGTGGGGGAGAGGGCGCGGAGGAGCCTGAGCACAGGCTGGTGGAGCGGCCCCCGTCCCCACGCAGGACCTCGAATCAACCCCTGCTGGTTTGGCTTGAGGAAAAGGAGACCAAGTCCTTAGCACCCCGCGGAGGAAACGTCTCCTCACCCTGTCCCCTGCCACGCGGTTCCTGTCTTCCCTATCTGACCTCAGGCGTCCACATCCTCTCAGTATCGAACGCGGAGACACACCGGCGGCTCCTCTCTGCCTTTCAGCCCCGAGAGATCAGCCTCTAATCTCTCTCTGCTACTTCCCCTTTTATCTGCCTGTCACTGTCCTAGCCCATTTCTCTCTCCTCCATCCGCCACTTCTTCCTCCAAAGGGGCCTCCTCCTCCCAGCAGACCCCCGTCTTGCCCCCGCCCCACCCACTCCCCCACGCTGCTACTCAGACACCAGCCATGGATGCCAAGAGTTCCTGCAGTTCAGGAACTTGCAGGTCCTTAGGGGTGTTGGAGTGACACCCCTCCCTCCCCACCCCGGTTTCCCTCATGCTTATCATGCACCCCTCAGTCTCCCCACGCTGGTACTTTCCAAGGCTTCTCTCCTGTGACCGTTTACTTGCCGGCAACGAACTTCCTTCCCCATCTCATTCTCTTCACGATGACCCGTTGCTCCGGACACACATGAGTGCCTTCTTCCTACGGCCAGAAAGATGGTCTTTCCTGCCTCTGTGTCTCTAGGGCAAGAGAGGGGCACCCCAGAGCGCCTGGTTCTGAGTCCAGGCTGAGTCCTCGGCCTCAGGAACTGCCCCATGCTTGGGGTCTTCCCTACCCCAGCCCCAGGCCTGGGACTGCAGCCACACTTCTGCCTTATCTCTAACTATAGCCCCAGCCGGAGACAGACATCGAAAATGATTAACGGCACACTTGTCTTATCTTCCCGAAGGATTTCCCTCCTCTCCCTGCCAAGAGAATAACAGACTATGAAGAAATTGGTGTCATTCCTTGAGGCTAAATGGCTGTGTTTGCAAGCAGTCAATCCTAACTGGAATGCTTTGTATATTAAAAGAAGAATTTTAAAAAATTTAATTCTGAGGGGTGGGGGCGCCAGGAAGGGCAGAAATACACCTGGCAGTGCTCAGGGCTTACTCCAGACTCTACTCAGGAACTCCACCTGGCTGTGCCTGGGGACCCTTTCAGGATGTTGGGGATGAAACCTGGTCGGCAGCATGCAAGGCAAGCACCCTACCTGCTGTGTGAACCCGAGATGTATTCTTTGGCCCTGAAATGGACAGAGGCATGCTGGGTTTCAGAGAGCAGCATTTGGGGGCCTTGGGAGATGGCACAAAGGACTGTGGTAGCTGCCTGCATGCAGAGGCCCTGGGTTCGATTCACAGCATTGCATGGTCCACTGAGTCCCACTGGGGTAGCCCTGGGGACCCCGAGCACTGCTTGAGTATTTTCTGGGAGTGGTCCCCAGGCCCTCTGATCACTGCTTGGGGACCACCTCACACACCAAAGTACCATATAGAAAGTCTCTTTTAGCATGGTGACTTTGTAATTATGTGTCACAATTTGTTTCAATAGTTCAAAGATGTTGAACTATTCAACTGTATTAACTTAATTAGGACAGAGTAGAAAACTAGGGAAGTGAATTAGAAGCCCCAGGCGTCTGTCTGAGAATGGGGGGTGTCCGGGACACACTTGGGGTAGTGACGGGTCGCTCACAGCCCTTGGATCTCAGCTTTGAGCACCCGTCCAAGTGGACGCCTGGTGCTCTGACTAGGTCTGAATCCCACCCATTGCAACTCCACTGTCTTGGGGGTGGGGGTGGGGTCTGTCCTGTGACCCGGACACCCAGGCCTTGGAATAATTACCAACCCTCTTGCTCATTTATATTCAAGTATGCTTTCTTCAATGAGGGGGCAGAAAGGGCGGCTGGAACCCTGGGGAACTGTGAAAGGCCGTGAATGAAGCTATTACTGCAGCTGCTTTTCCAGCCTGCCTAGGGCCAGTGTCCATTCTAGTCCAGGGCGAGGACCCAGGCAGGAGGTGCGCTCTGCCTGGAGTGTGTTTTCGTGGGCACAGGCCTGGTGCACTTGAAGCTTTCCTAGTCCTGCATTTGACCCGGTGGGGACTTGACCCCTCGAGGGTGTCTCCATCACCTGCTGGGCACAGCCCAGCTCCTCCCAGGGATGAGCCGGACTCAGAGGCCCCGGCTTCGCTCCCCACGTGAGCCACGCAGCTGATCCGTGCGCCCTCTCCCTTCACCTCTTCTGAATGTGCCCCTCAAGTCTCAGCTCAATTTTGTCTTCCAAGTGAAGGGTCCCTCAAGCGCGGCCCCAGCTGGCCATGTCTGTGCTCCTGGGGACTCAGGGCCACCAACACCTTGTTCTCTGCCTGAGCAAAACCCCTCATCTCACTGTCCAGGTCATCTGCCTGGAGCCCCGCTGCTCCTGGAACGTCAGCGCTTGGGAACTGCTGAGTGAATGTTCCCCCCCCAACCTCCACACATCCCCAAAGGGAGTCACCCAGTTCATCATTAAATATTGCACCCCTCTGTGCGGAGTAAGCATCAGGGTGTTTTCTATTCAATGGGAGGTTTCCACTGTGATGATTAGCGCGGCTGGAGAAAGACTGAAAGCCTCAGGTGTGACGCCCCTCCCCACTCAGCCCCCACAAGACTCCAGATATCCTTCTCACAGACTCAGTAAAAATAAAACCTGTGAGCCTACAGGAGGACGCATAAAAGGTCAGATTAGGCTATGGTAATAAGAAATCTAATTGCATGCCAGTATTCCTTTAATTTGAGGGTTGAATGCAAATTAAGCAGGCATGCCCTTTCTGGAAGGCTTGTTTTAATCAATCTGGCTGCACTGGTAGGAGAGTTGAAAAGGAAGATGATAATAAGGTTTCTTCTGCTCACGGCCCGAAAGGAAGGTACGGCGTGGGGCGACTGGTGGCAGCGGCGCTTTGTTTGCTTTTGCTGTGCGGATCAAGCAGCAACACCCCTGGGCTGCATGATGTGAGGATCCGAGACTCCTAGCAAGGAACTAAACCCCAAAGAGTTCAGGGAGATGAGAGAGAGCTCAGAGTGCGGGACCAAATTCTCTGCATGTAGGAGACCCGGCCTACATCCTTCAGCACCATGCGCAACCCTGATCACTGCCGGAGATGACCCCGTGCCCCAGCTCTGAGCAGGGAGTAGACCCTGAGCGTTACTGGCTGTGCCCTGATAATCGAAAGAACAGAACAGGGCCCGAGAGAGTGCAGGGGGTTAAGTGCTTGTCTTGCATGCAGCCACCCCGGTGCGGCCCCTGGCACTGCATACGGTCTCTTGTGTACCAGCAGGAGTGACGATCCTGAGCACAGAACCAGGAGTAGGCTCTGAGCACTGCCAGGTGTGGCCCTGAAACAAACCTTTTAAGAAAACCTATGTCTGGGGCCGGAGAGATAGCCCAGCCGGTAAGGCGTTTGCCTTGCACGCGGCTGGCCCATACCGGCCCGGGTTCGATCCCCGGCATCCCATATGGTCCCCGAGCACCGGCAGGAGTAATTCCTGAGTGCAGAGCCAGGAGAAACCCCTGAGCATTGCCGGGTGTGACCCAAAAAGCAAAAAAAAAAAAAAAAAGAAAGAAAACCTATGTCTTTTCTATCATGCCTGTGTGAGGTGGGGGGCCTGTGTTAGCCCCAGCTCATCTCTGGCTTTGCCCTAGAATCTTGGCGATGGATGCCCTTTACCTTCTAGTGGGCTGCTTTAGTACGGGCCCAGGATGGTGTCTGGGCTTTTCTGCCATGCCCAGAAATAAGCACATTTATAAATCAAGGGCTGGAGTGATAGCACAGTGGATAGGGCACTTGCCTTGCACACAGCCAATGCAGCTTTAATGCCCAACACTCCTTGTGTTCAGAACATCACGAGGATTGATCTCTGAGCCCAGAGCCAGGAGTCACCCCGGAGCACTGCCGGGTGTGGCCCAAAAACACACTAAAAACAACACAAAACCCATAATATTAGAAATCGGGCTGGAGCTATAGTACAGTGAGTAGGGCATTTTCCTTGCACATGGCAGATGTGGGTTCGATCCCCAACATCTCATATGATCCCCGCGTACCGCCAGGAGTAATCCTTGAGCATTGCTGGGTGTGACCCAAAAAAGCAAAAAATAAATAGATAAAAAAACATGATTTACAAATAAAAAAGACCATTTGAAATGCAATTTCTCTGCTGGCCACCATGTTAGGGAAGACGGGAGCTCTGTTGATTTTCTTGAGGAAATTCTTCCCAAGCTACTAAAAGGAGACAGGAATTACAAGTCATTGTTTATAATCATCTGCACTGATGTTTGGTTTTTGCTTTTTGAGCCATCACTGGTGGTGCTCAGGGGCTACTCCTGACCATTGTTCCCACCAGTGCTCAGGGCCCAGTGGTTGGTACTGGGGATCAGCCTGGGGAGCCCCGCGTGGGAAGTGCTTGCTTCAGCCCTCAGAACTGCCTGCTGACCCCGCAGTGACATTCGAAGGATAAGTATAATACAGTTTCGGGACCGGAGCCATAGCACAGCGGGGAGGGTGTTTGCCTTGCACACCGCCAACCGGGTTTGATCCCCAGCATTCCATACAGTTCCCTGAGCACTGCCAGGAGTAACTCCTGAGTGCAGAACCAGGAGTAACCCCTGAACATCGCTGGGTGTGATTCAAAAAGCAAAGAAAATAAGTCAATACAGTCATTCAACTTTATTGATGCTCGAGACGTTTGCTTGGAAGATGAGAGCGTAGAGCTGAAAGTTAGGAGAATTCAAACCCTTGAGCTTCCTCTGCAAGGGGGCCTGGGGCTGCCTTTGAGGAGAGGGTCGGTGGAAGGATAAACAGCAGAGGGTACCAGTGAGTCAGAAGCATAAGGGAGGGAGAGATGAGCAGAGAAAAAACACCCTCAGAGCCACGCTTCTTAGACCTGGAACTAAAGTTCTCAGGCACGTGTTTCAGATGGGACAGTCCTCATCGCAGAAACCCGGGACCTCCCTCTGCAGAGCTCTGTAAACCAGAGCCCCCGCCTTATTCCTTATTCTTATTCCTTCAGCCCCAGCTGTGCCGTGGCTGGAGGTCAGTATAGAGCCAGATGTGGGGGAAGGAGTATTCCACTTTGCCCGTGGAGTTTACTTAAGCTGATACGCAGATCCTTTATGTTAGTGTTGTTGCTATTTGTTGGGGGCCACTCCAGCTGTGGTCAGGCCATACTTCTGGCTCTCTGCTCAAGGATCACTCCTGTTGGGGATCAGAGGACTGTCTGGGGTGTCTGGGATCCAACCCAGGTAGGACTCATGCAAGGCAAGTGTCCTAGCCCCTGAACACTCTCCGGCCTTCCCGGTGTTCACTATTAGCTCCATGATTAGCTCCATGTTTAAAAAGCTAATACTGGTTCCATTCTACACCTGTTAAAATAAATTGCATCAACATTCAAGTATTAAGGAGTATGCAAAGAGGTTCATCCTGCTGAGACGGAGCCCTCCAAGGCACATGAGGACTCAAGTGACTCCATTTTGACACTGAGCTTTCAGAAGATGAGGCTGCCTTTGTGTGGATGATTCCAAGGGAGGTTTTTATTGGGTTGGGGGGTCACACCCAGTGATGCTCAGGGGTTACTCCTGGCTCTGCACTCAGGAATTACTCCTGGCAGTGCTTGGGGACCATATGGGATGCCAGGGATCGAACCAGGGTCGGTCATGTGCAAGGCAAATGCCCTCCCTGTTGTACTATAGCTCCGGCCACCCCCCAAGGACATGTTCCTCCACTGGCCAGCATCCCTATTTGGACAAAGATGGGACTGTTCTAGCTCCTGCAGGATCTGAGTTCAGACCCGGTCTGACAGGCTCCCTTGGCCAGAAGTTACGTCCCCACCGCACACTCAATTGCCAATTTAGAGTTGATGCTTTGGCAGATGGAGAGAGGTGGTGGGTGATTCCTGAGTGGTTTCCTCCAGGGATGGAGGAAAACGGAGGAAATGGAAAGGAGGTGACTTGCCCAGGGCCACACAGCTGCACGTGCACTTGGCACCACCATCCTCACAGCTGCGGGGTCTGGTGCTGGACAAGCTGTGAGACCAAGGCGCACCCTGACCCTCTCTGTGTCCGCCCTCCTGGGCCTTTGGATGATTAAGAGGACGATGTGCAGGAACGTGGCCCTCAAAGGGACAGCCAGGTATGCCTGGCAGGGGCTGGAGCAGTAGGGCTCGGCAGAGACCCTGGAGGAGGCCGCCTGAGCTCAGAGCCTGCTTGAATAAGGGCCCCAGCACCATGTGCCCTGGGAGGCAGCTTGGAGCTAATTGGCGGACAATGGCCTTAATGAAAAGGCCATGTTCATTGACAAAACCGCGGCTGCCGCAGCCTGAAACAGTTGTGGGGTTGTCATCCTCAGCGGGGAGGATTGGGGCCTGCCGATGATCCAATTCATTCACATGTTGTTGCCGGGAGAGCCTGGCTTGTGCCCAGAGTCTCATGATGGGGGAGGCCTTGGGGAAACCAGCTCCCTGGCTTGACAGATCAAGAAACAGAGGCCCCAAATAGGAAGGGTTTAAGGGATGCAACTAGGACCTGGCGGCTGAGTCCCTTACCGCCCCTGAGGCCCGATGGCCTGACAGTGGGTATCAGAGACCCATGCAGGGGCTGGAGGCTTAGCCCAGGGGCTAAGGCTCTTGCTTTGCAAGCAGTTGACCCAGGTTCAACCTGGGTTGAACAGGATCCCTGAACCCTGCCAGGAGCAGAGCCAAGAGTAAGTCCTGAGCACGGCGGGGTGTGGCCCAAAAAGAAAAGAAAGAAAAGAAAGTTATGCAGGACTGAGTGCCTGGACAATAGTGGAAAAGTCTTGGAGGGCTGGAGTGATGGCCCAGCGGTAGGGCGTTTGCCTTGCACGCAGCCAGCCTGTGCTGGCCCGGTTCGATCCCCATCCCATATGGTCGCCTGAGCACCGCCAGGGTGATTCCTGAGTGCAGAGCCAGGAGAAACCCCTGAGCATTGCTGGCTGTGACCCAAAAAGCAAAAAAAAAAAAAAAGTCTTGGAGGTGGGGGGTGGGCAATTGGGCAGACAGGCAGGTGGGCAGGCAGACCGGCTGACATGCTTAGGAGAATGCATGACGGAGTCAGAACATACCTACAAGCCTATCACCGCCTCTCCGCAGACCCCACCTGAGTTGGTATCACACATCCCAACCCCTGACCCCTCATGGATCACCCTGTCAGCCAGGTTTCCTTTTATTCTGCTGCATGTGCTTTGTTTTATTTGACTTTTTTTTGTTACCTTTTGATTGACTGAGATTCTGTGGCTTCCACTACTGTGGCTAATGGCTTCTCATGCTCAGATTCAACACCTCACCCAGCACCAGTGTCCCCACCTCCCTCCCCCAGGACCCCAAGACTTTCTCTTGAAGTCCCATGGATGAGAGCAGTCACTGTGTCTGTCCCTTTGCTTCTGGCCAGCAGACAGGAAGAAGTGCTCAGCGTGGTTTAGGGAAAAGTACATCCAAGCAATGAGATCCTTGGCTTTGCTTTTTAAGAAACTCAGACCAGAAAGACCATGTTGCTGTCACAGCACACAGCTAGAAGACCACACAATTGGGATTTTTTTTTTCACCCTTATTTGCCGCTGTTGTGGCCAAGATCAGTGAGCGGGGCTTGGCTAGCTCTCAGTGTGCCAGGGCGGAGGGAACACAGTGGCCAGGGCCTGGCACATCCTTGGCCTTGCTTTATCACTTGAGCCCCATTGAGAATTGGGATTGATTGACGTGGTTACAGGGATGCAGCCGGGGGATCTCAGGGGGATGCTGAGAGCAACCAGACAGAGCAGAGGATCAGACCTGGGCTTCCTGTCCACATAGCCCGTTCCCAGCCTTGCTTTATTTATTTATTGGTGGGCCGACACACCCAGCGGTGCTCACGACTTACTCCTGGCTCTGAGCTCAGGGATCACTCCTGGTGGTGTTCAAAGGAACTTAAGGGGTGTCAGGGGTCAAACCTGGGTCGGCCACATGGAAGGTAAACAACCTTCCTGCCATACTGTCATTCACGCCCTGTTCCTGGCCCACTGAGTGACTGTTCCTCACTCCAGAATTGGGATTAAACCCAGTTTAGTTGGACTCTAAACCCCTAAGTCCTGACCACACCAAACCCTCCATAGCTCCTTGGGCATGTGCTAAGGCTTGTATTTCCAGACTTGAAGTATATGAGCTGACAATTTGCATGATTCAGAATCCAACACACTTTTCTTTTTTGTTTTTTTTAGAAAATATGGTTAGGGGCTAGAGCAGTAGTCCATGTGGTCAGGCACTTGCCTGCACATGGCCATTCTGGGTTTGATCCCCAGCACCCTGTAAGGTACCCCCAGCCCTGCCGTGATTTCTGAGCACAGGGCCAGGAGGAAGTCCAGAGCAGCGCCTGATGTGCTCCCCACCAAAAAGAAGGAAAAATTACTGATGTGTCTTTCCCTTCCCTTTGTTGCTGTGGTGGTTGTGTTGAACTTTGGTTGTGGTGCTCACACACACACACACACACACACACACACACACTGGCTGTGTGTCAGAAATCACGTACTCTGCTGTGGCACCCCAGATCCCAGACAGCAGAGCCACTTGGCGCATGTGGGCAGTGACTGGGGATCAGACTCATGGTCTCGCGCTTATAAGATATGAGTGTTTAGCCTCAGAGCCACCCTGGGGCCCCATCACATTCCCATTTTTCAATTTGTCTCCTGAGCGCTAAGCATTTCACCCGGGTTTTCCGTATAGCTGTGCAATGCACGCCTCCTCTCCCTCTCCTCTCCTCTCTTCTCCTCTCCCCTCCTCCCCTTCCTCCCTTCCTCTCTTCTCCTCTCCTCTCCTCCCCCCTCCCTCCCTTCCTCTCCTCTCCTCTCCCCTCCCCTCCCTTCCTCTCCTCTCCTCTCCTCTCCCCTCCCCTCCCCTCCTCTCCTCTCCCTCCCCTCCCCTCCTCTCCTCTCCTCTCCTCTCCTCTCCCCTCCCCTCCTCTCCTCTCCTTCCCCTCCCCTCCTCTCCTCTCCTCTCCTCTCCTCTCCTCTCCTCTCTCTCCCCTCCCCTCCTTCCTCTCCTCTCTCTCTCTCCTCTCCTCTTCCCTCCCCTCCCTCCCTCCCCTTCCTCCTCCCCTCCTCTCTCCTCTCCTCTCCTCTCCTCTCCTCTCCTCTCCTCTCTCCTCTCCTCTCCTCTCCTCTGGTCTCCTCTCCTCTGGTCTCCTCTCCTCTCCTCTCCTCTCCTCTCCTCTCTCCTCTCCCTCTCCTCTCCTCTCCTCTCCCTCCCTCTCCTCTGGTCTCCTCTCCTCTCCTCTGGTCTCCTCTGGTCTCTCTCTCTCCTCTCCTCCTCCTCTCCTCCTCTGTCTCCTCTCCTCTCTCTCTCCTCTCTCTCTCCTCTGGTCTCCTCTCCTCTCTCCTCTCCTCTCCTCTCCTCTCCTCTCCTCTCCTCTCCTCTCCTCTCCTCTTCCCTCCTCTCCCCTCCCCTCCCTCCCCTCCTCTCCCTTCCCCTCCCTCCACTCTCCTCCCTGTTCTCCTCTCCCTCCCCTCTGCTCCCTCCTCTCCCCTCTTCTCCTTTCCTTTATTTTCCTTTCTTTTTCTTTTCTTTTCTTTTTTTTTTTTGGGGGGTCACACCTGAGTGATACTCAAGGGTCACTCCTGGCTCTGCACTCAGGATTTATTCCTGGTGGTGCTCTGGGGATCATATGGGATACCAGGGATTGAATCCAGGTCGGCCGCATGCAAGGCAAACACCCTCCCCACTGTACTATCGCTCTGGTCCCTCGCCCTGTTTTCTTTGGGTCCAGATGCCAGCTGCGCCAGGCTAGGGCCTGCATCCCAGGTTGCAGATGGGGAGCCGGGGCCCAGAGCAGGTAGGTGTCCTGCCCCCAGAAACACAGCCGGCGGTGACAGAGTAAGACCGGGGACTGGAAGAGATAAGCCAGAGGCCGGCCGGCCAGGTCTCAGGAGAGGTGGGGAGGGGTGGGCGGTCCAGGCGCTGTGCAGGGGCCCCTCCCTGGCTTCCTGACAGTGCTATTGTTCGCAGCCGGCTCTTGGACATCCAGGAAACGGGCGACATCACTCCCAACAAAGGAGAGGAAGCTGCTTGAATGTTTCAGCCCCACCTCACGCGCTGGCCCCGGCTGGAGATGGGAGCTGGGCCAAGCCGCTGACCCTGGGGTGCAGCCCCGCTGCCCAGCCCTCGCGGGTCACTCCCTCTCCTCTCCATCAGCCGAATGCAAACCTTTCCAGCCACCTTTCCATACCGACTCTGGGGACACCTCAGCCGTGTCCCTCCAGCCCTGTGGGATGGCACGGACTCATCATCTGTGGGGCCGGGTGGGGAGGCTGAGGCACCTTCAGTTCTGCCTTTTAGGGCCTCAGTTTCCCCATCGGTCTGGAGACGGGGCAGCCCAAAGAGCGTCTCCTCGGAGGCTCTGGAGCTGTGGGTCTCAGCAGTTCTACCTGGGTGAGGAGGGAGGGGGCCAGGAGTAGCAGCTGGGGCTTGGGAGTGGACACAGGCCTGTCTTCACTGCGGCCAACCTCGACAACCTTCTTCAGGCCGCCAGCAACTCTTCGGAAGCCTGGCAAGGCGCAAGGCTCTTTCAGTCCTGGGTTTCTGACCACGCGTTAGTTGAGCACCTACTATGTTGCCCCAGCCCCACTGCCATCCTGTAAGAGATAAGGACACAGAGGTGCAGAGAAAGGAAGGGAACCCACAAGGATCTTCCCAGTCCTGAGGAACCAGTGGCTTCATTGAGACCAGACGCCCAGCACCTAAGGTCAGGGAGCCCTCTTGAAGCCCCCCCAGCCTTACAAAACTGCTGCACTGATATGCCCTGGGGAGGCTGGAGGGAGGGAGGGGGGAGAGGGGGCTCAGAATCCTCTCTCCTCCCCCTGCCTCCCATCCTAGGGAACAAACCAGGAGGCCCAGCGGGTGGCCGGGTCCCAGCGCTGATTACAGGAGATGGTGCAAGGGCCGGGGGTTGCCATGGCAACTTCCCTGAATCACAGCATCTGTTTCCACGGAGGCTCTAGCAAGTGGAGACATACCTGGGCAGCCCCACTGCCCGCTGGGCCTCTCTGAGGGGAGAACCCAGGAAACGTGGTGCGTGTGCTCCCCAAGAACACACACCGGGCGTGGGGGCCAGAGCAAGATGCACGTGGGGGCAGGTGCAGGGGTTGGGAAAGGTGACAGTGGGGGGTGACAGATGGCAGAGGGGCGGGTGTGCCAGGGCTGCAGGGCACGATGGAATGGGTAGGGCCAGCTCCCGCAGAAGAGGCGCCCTGTGTGCATGCGAAAGGGGGCCCTTCCTGCTGACTTGGAACCAGAGATAATGGTGAGGCAGAGAGTGGGTCTGGGCACCCAGAACCCTGCAGAGCACATCCCACCTTCGGCTGCTCTAGAGCCAAAGGCTGAGTTTGAAACTGGGGAGACCAGGCGAGGCTGACAGGTCTTGCCCAACTACTTAAGTGAATGTTTCTGAGCGTTCTGATCACATCTCATTGTCTTCCCCCCCGGCTGTCAGCTCCTAGGCGTGGCGGTTGTGGTGGGTGTAGGAGCATCTGCTCTGTTTCTGATATCAAGCCACGAGTGTGTTTTTATGACATGTTATGTGGACGGAGGGACAGATGCAGGGATGAATGGATGAATGAATGGGTGGATGGATAGACAGAGGGATGAATGGATGAATGAGTGAATATATAGAGGGATGGATGGAGGGATAGATGAATGAATGAGTGAGTGGATGGATGGATGGACAGGTGGATGGATGAGGATGTTAAAGGATGACAAATAAGTGAGTGAGGGGTAAATGGATAGAGGGACAGACAAATAAATGAGAGAGTGGAAGAAGGGAGGAATGGGTGGATGAATGAATGAATGGGTGGATGAATAAATGAGTGGGTAGATGAATGAATTAATGAATGGGTGGATGAATGAATGAATGAGTGGATGAATGAATGAATGAGTGGATGAATGAATGGGTGGATGAATGAATGAATGGGTGGATGAATGAATGAATGAGTGGATGAATGAATAAATGGGTGGATGAATAAATGAATGGATGGATGAATGAAAGAATGGGTGGATGAATAAATGAATGGGTAGATGAATAAATGAATGGGTGGATGAATGAATGAATGAGTGGATGAATAAATGAATGGGTGGATGAATGAATGGGTGGATGAACGAATGAATGGGTGGATGAATGAATGACTGAATAAATGAATGGGTGGATGAATGAATGGATGGATGAACGAATGAATGGGTGGATGAATGAATGACTGAATGAATGAATGGGTGGATGAATGAATGGGTGGATGAATGAATGAATGGGTGGATGAATGAATGAATGAGTGGATGAATGAATGAATGAATGGGTGATGAATGAATGAATGGGTGGATGAATGAATGCTGAATAAATGAATGGGTGGATGAATGAATGGGTGGATGAACGAATGAATGGGTGGATGAATGAATGACTGAATGAATGAATGGGTGGATGAACGAATGAATGGGTGGATGAATGAATGACTGAATGAATGAATGGGTGGATGAATGAATGGGTGGATGAACGAATGAATGAGTCCCGGATGGGAGGTGGGGCAGGAGCTTGGAGCGAGGTGAAGGGGAGAAGGTTGGTTAGAGTGAGGCAGCTGGATCCAACGGTGGGTTTGACTAAGGCCCCTTGTGTATTGGGGGCTGTGACCCCAGAGAGGGGCTAGCTGAGCACAGAAACGGGAGGCTGCGTGGGAAGAGGGATGTTGGACCCAGAACTGGGGGCCAATGAGAAGCTGAGGTAGATGACGTGCGTGGGAGCTGGGTGTGCTGGCAGCAAAGCTTAGGGTTCGCGTCGCTGAATGCAGAGCCTGCAGGGCCTGATGCGGGCGGGATCCCAGACAGGCCCGGCGTCCTCGCGGGAAGAGAACGAGCAGGTGACGGTGTTTATCGCGATGTCTCAGCGTTTCCGCAGGGGTCAGTACACAGTCTCCTGAGAGCTGATGCTTTTTTTGGGGGTAGTACCTGGTATTGCAAGGGCTAGTTCCCACTGGGTGGGAATTTGGGGTCACTCCCGGTGGTGCTCGGAGGACCAGGTGCGGGGATCAAACCCAAGACCTGTGACCTCCAGCCCTGTTCTCTGGGGGCATCTACAGTCTCTGAGTGGGGTCCCCACATGGAGGCACCTCCTCTTGGATGGGCAGTGGCTGAAAGGTGCTGGCCTGGCCGCAGGGCACCAGACGCTGACTGCTGCCCTGCCCTGGGGCGCAGCAGCAGGCTCAGGCCAGGTTGGGGTTCAGCTGGAACCTGCAGATGGGGGCCAGGGCGGGAGCAAGGTGGGGCCTTGGCGTGGTGACAATGGTCCAATGCGACATCCAGCTCTCCCAGGAGGGAAGGGGTCTGAGAAGTTAGGGGCCTCGGAGCCCTCTCGCCTAAGGCCAGCCCCCCAGGATGGAGGAGGTTGGGGTACAAAGGAGACCCAGAGGGATTTTCCTAAGAAGCTGGGCCTGCCGGGGCACGCCTCCTCGGGGCCACGCCTCCTCGGGGACAGGCCTGCGGGGCCCCCCAGCCTGCCCCTCAGGGACAGGCCTGCCTGGGCCACACCTCCTTGGGGGTCAGGCCTGCCGGGGGCCACGCCTCCTCGGGGACAGGCCTGCGGGGGCCACGCCTCCTCGGGGTCAGGGAGTCCCCAGGCCTGGGAACCAGCATCTCCCGAACCTGTGTGGAGGCCCATTTCCCTGGGTCGCTCAGTCCAGCCACCATGCGGGACATTGAGGAGTGGCAGCACCAGAGGGTGAGCTAGGCCCAGCCCAGAGAGTCCCCCCCACACACCCCAATCCAAGCAGCAGCTGTTTCGCTCGGGACCCTGGGACCAGTCCTGGCACCTTGAGCAAGTGGCTCTGACCCTGGGGTCAGGGCGATGGTACAGCGGGGAGAGCGTTTGCCTTACATACGCCGGCCCGGGTTCGATCCCCGGCATCCCACATGGTCCCCGAGCACCACCAGGAGTAATTCCTGAGTGCAGGCCAGGAGGAACCCCTGAGCATCGCCGGTGTGGCCCCCAAGACAGAGTCTCTGGCCCTCATGACCCTCATAACTTGGGGTTCTGCCTCCACTGACGAGCCAGTCACCCACAAAGTGGTGCGGGAGCGCCGGAGCATGTGCCTGGCAGGGCCTCAGGTCCCTCTGGCCAAAAGGCCCTGAGCTGTCCCAGCACTGAGAAAGGTCTGGGGAGCCCCCAGGGTTTCCCAGCAAGGGAGTATCTGGGTTTGTTTATGTATTTGTTTCTTTCTGGGGGCGGTTGGGACCACAGCCAGCAATGCCCAGGGGTTACTCCTGGCTCTGCATTCAGGAATTACTCCTGGTGGTGCTCAGGGGACCCCATGGGATGCCGGGATCCGACCCGGTTTGGCCCTGTGAAGGCAAGTGCCTTCCCGCTGTACTACCGCTCCAGTCATGGGGGGTGTCGGGTTTAAACAAAATTTTTTTTTCTGGGGCCACACCTGGTGATGCTCAGGGGCTGCCCCTGCCTTGGTGCTCCACAGGCTCTTGCAGCAGGACCCAGCACCATGCCCGGCTGAGGCTCGAACCCGGGCCTCCAGCATGCCAAGCTCGTGCTCGGCCCCCGGAGCCTCTCTGCGCCCCGTGTCTGGGTTTAGACTCATCCGCAGTCCTTGCTGCTGGCCTCTGCCCCCCACCCCCAATCCAAGGGTCAGCAAGCTTCCCCCACCCGCCGTGGGGGCAGTAGGTCCCCTCCAGGCTGGGTCGGGGTCAGCCACACAGCGTGACTGGTGGACACAGGCTGGGGGCGGGCGTGGCTGTTCCTCCGGAAGGGACTCCGTGCCTTCCCCCAGCCCCTTCCCCGGCCACCTCCCTTCCTGGCCCGGGGCTGGGGGTGACCGGTGGGTGGAGCAGCATCCGGGCTGGAGCTGGAGCTGTGAAGAGGGTGTCTGGGCGAGACCCGTGTCCTCCGGCCGCCTGCCAGCACATTCTGTCTCCACGCAACGAACTCCACTGTGGAGGCGCGAGGCCTGCAGGGGAGCCAGTGGGGGCCCTCACAGGCCGCCTGGACATGCATACCTGGGGGTATGCATGTACATACATGCCACATGCATGCACATACATGTGTACTGTGCACAGATGTGTGTGTCCCTGTGGTGAGGGAGACCTGGGGAAACCAGACCCTGATCCCTGCTTTGAGGTCAGGCAGGACTTGTTTTCTTTTTTGGGCGGGGAGAGGGCCACACCCGGCAGTGCTCTCGACTCGCTGCTCTGAGACCAGGGATCACTTCTGGAATGGGACTGGGAAGCCCAATGAGGTGTCGGGGAATGAGCCGGGTGGGCCACATGCGAGGCAAGCGCCCTACCCACTGGGCTATCTCTCCGGCCCAAGACGACTTGGAGCTTGCACCTCCCTTGCTGGGGCCTCTTCAGCCAGCCTGTCCCTGTTTCCTGTCCTGCCCTGCATCTGCCCATAGTCCAGCGGGTCTGCCCAGCTCTGATATGCTCCTCACTGGGGAGAGCCCAGCCGACGAGTACAGCTGGCCCCAAAATTCTCCCTGTCTGCCTGAGGGGGCGCTGCAGAGTCTCGCGGAGCGGCCACAGTGGATGAGAAAGGGCCCCTCACAACCTCCTGGGCCTGCTGCTCCGATTATGGGGGTCGCTTGTGGTCTTCCTGAAGATTAGCACCCCCAGAGCTCCGGGACCCCACTCACCTCCTGCCAGACCCTTGGGGCCCAAGCTCCCCACTCATCACCAGGCCGGATGCTGAGCCCCCACTTGGCATTCTCGCCCACGCCCCAGAGGGTGGATGTCACAGCAGCCCCTCCCCGCGGGAGCACACGGGGACCTCAGGCGCAGAGAGACCCCCCTGGCCCCCGCCAGGCCGGATCCCCAGGACCCCTGAGCCCAGGGCTATGGCCCAGTTCTCCAAACCACCCCAAGTCCTGAGATGCATTTCGGATGTCTATGCCTGTCCTGAAGGGTGAGGAGCCTTCGGAGGTTCTTCCGGGCCACTTTAATGAAAGGAGCTGGGGCACCCCGCAGCACCCCCTCCTCAGCCTAGCACCCCAAGACCCCAGCAATGCCCCTTCCAGCTATGGGGGAGAGCCGGTCCCTCCTAGGGACAAGGAAAGGGAGGAGCCTTGAGAGCAGGATTTGAACACGGGCCGCCGCGGAGGGGGGAGCCCCCCCAAACCCACCCTCACCTGCTCGGCTCCCCAGACCCCAGCGGCACCCACCAGGCACAAAGCCACTTGGCGGCGCTCGAGGGGGCGCGCGTGGGAGCGCGCGCGCCTCCGGCCAAGATGTTCCCTCTCTCGGCGTGATTGACAGGTTGGAGTGCCGAGAAACAAAATTGTTTATGCGCTAATGAATAAGGCCCTGATTGCAAGATCCTGTTTGGAAAATTATAGTGCGGCGGCGGCGGCGGCGGCGCCGCGCGGCGGCCCAATTACAGCCCCGCGCTGCATATTCATTTCGTCTCCCCCTTTGCATGGGGATGAACGCGCCCCGCGCCCGCACGGGCCACGCCGGATTTAGTGCCAGGTCCCGCAGCCTCCCCGCCATTGTCTGCCCCACCACCTGCCTCCTGCCGGCCTGATTGCTGGCCACGGGGGCCTGCCCCGGGGCGCGCCGAGGGAGGCCCAGAAAGTTGGGCCCCCGCCTCCCACCCTCTCCTCTCCGCTCCTCGCCCCCTGCCTTCCCTCCAGGCTCGGCTCCTCCGGTTCTCCTTCTCCCTTTCCCCGTCCTCTCTGGCTCCCTTAGCGCCGTTGCTCCTTCTCCTCCCCCACCCCCTCTTCTCTGTTAGGGAGATCTCTAGGCAGCCGGCTCGTGAGTTCTGGGGATACGGGATCCTGCCTAGGCTTTGGGCATGGAGTGACTTGGTGCCCGCACACCTGGCGTCCCCACCCCATCCAGTTGTGCAGGCACTCAGTGCGGCCACACAGGGTGACCCCAACTCCCTGTGCTCGCCCCCGCAGAGAGGGAAAACTCACCATATGTGAACACCCTAAGCCTCACCCACCCCGAAATAGCTCCTTGCAGCACCGCGGTTGGCAGCCGGACTCCAGGGCCCGCTGTGCCTCACCCATCCTTGTAGGGGCCAGCTGGCAGGAACATGTGAGGCTGGGAGGGGAGGGCCTGGGGCCCCCAGCAAATGTGGGTCCCCCTCAAGTCGGGGTCCTCAGCGCCTCCCACTGGCCCTTACTGAGACCCTGGGATCTCACAGTGGCCACTCACTGTCTCCAGTGGGGGCAGCTGGGAGCTTTCCAGAGTGAGAAATGCCCAGCGCGTGCTGGACTCCCCTGAGTGACCCGGACACCGCTTCTAGGGTGGATAGTGTGGGCGCCTGATTAGAGACAAACAACAGCGGGTACAGGGCCTGGATGCGCATGTGTGCACAGACACACACATGCATGCACATATACGCACATACACCCACACTCACACACACATTCACTCACACACACGTCAACTCACACACAAACATACACATACACACGTTCACACACTCATGCACAGGCACTCCCATACTGGTACATCTATACCTGCACACATACACACACTCACATACACACGTTTATACACACCCTCCCATTCACACATTCAGACATACAAACACGTTCACACCACACTTACACACACGTGCATACAACACACTCTGATGACTCAAGACACAAAGGCATGCACGACCCAGAAGTCTGTGTATGGGGCAGCACTGCCCTCTGGTGGTTGTTCTCATAACTGCTCAGTCGGACCTAGCCTGACTTCCAAGTGTCTAGAACCAAGACAGACCCGGGGGAGAGGGGGAGTTTCACCCAGACCCAGGAACTGGGTCTCCCAGGAGGAAGGGCACCAGGGCCCCTGAGCACCGGGGTCTCCTGAGCTGCTCTCCGGATGAGAACTTGTAACCTCAGCACCTGCTCCAGGTCAGTGTCAGTCTGGCAGGTGAAGGGCACGACCGCAGGGTCTCAGCCAGCAGGATGGTGTTTGTCCGCCCGTTGTACCCTCTCCTGTTGACATAGTCCACCGCGTGCCCCTTGCCTGGGCTTTCTGCGTCACCCCGAGTGGTGGCGCAGAGGTCGAGGGTCGGGCGAGCTACACCATGGAGGCTTGCGATGCCTCCAAGAATGTGGACTCTAATTTGGGCTCCAGAGATCCAGGAACAGATGCTCAGGGCCATGGGGAGCTGGTGAATACCAGTAGGAGAGCCTGCAGGGAAAAAACGGGGGTGTGGCAGGGGGTCGTGGGGGCGAGTGTGCTTCCAGGACTGAAGGCTGTGACCTTAGCGGGACCAGGGAG
>JAJIBD010011329.1:0-55915 GCA_021461705.1 Cryptotis parvus
AAAATGCTTTCTAAGCCAGTCTTTTTAATAGTGAAAGAAAATTATTTATTTGAAGAAAAACATGCCATTGCTTTAGGGCCTTCAATGATGTGCACATACTACAAATCCAACAATTAAATTGCATTAAATTAAATTAACCCTAGCAGCTGTAATTTCCCATAAAAAGCACAGCGGGAGAATTGGGTATGAGGAATGCCATCATGTGAAGATTTTTTTTCTGATGATTTTAGTTATTTAATCTTCTGATTCCTAGTGTAGTTGTAACATTTGAATATATTTTCATGAATTAATTTTCCATATTAAACACATATTTGACTTTACTAGAAACATTTCTATTTAGTAGCAACATTATAAACAACTGGTTTATGTTACTAAACATAAAAAATTAAAAACATACTCAAAGCATATAAAACTAATAAAAAATTTTGTTTTGTATTTGGACCATACCCAACAGTGCTCAGGGCTTACTCCTGGCCCTGCTCTAAGGAATCATACAATATGGTGTACCAGTGATTGAACATCTCCGGTCTGCTGCATGCAGGCAAAAGCCTTACCCACTGTATTATCTTTCCAGATCAATGAACTATTTTTCTAATCATGGAAAATTCTAGAATTCTACTTGAGATTACTTCAGTCTAAATTGACAATAACATGACTATGCAAAGCAACTTAGTTGTGAGGTTCAAAATGAAATGTGTATATGAAAATTCTTGTAATGTAGGAACATTATCTAAATACTAGCTGTTTTAATTTAAGATGATGTAAAATTGGACAGTACAGCATATGATTAAGATATATCATTTGAAACACAATGATAATTTTATTATGCAATGACTTTCACATTTAGGACCTCTTGACAGAGCAAAATTTAATTCTATGTATACAGAATTGTGTCTATGACAAATAAATTTATTATTTATTTTTATGAATAAGTTTTTCATAGTCTTTAACCCAGGTTGAATCCTTTTATTATTAACCCCTATATCACAAGGAACCATGCAAGGCCAGGGATGTAGATCAGTGCCAGATCACTTGCCATTTATCTCAACACATGGTTTTTATTCCAGGCAAAAAAAAAATTTAAAAACCTTCAAGGTTTAAAAAAATAGAAAAAGAAAAAAAGAAAGCTTGTTAGTTTTCACAGATTGTTGAGGTGGAGATACCACCTCTTTTTTTTTCTATGCCTTAAAACTGAAATTGAATTTAGTCTTATGAGAATGTAATGATCAACTTTTTTTTTTAGTGATGAAATTGTAAGTATGAGAGAGAGAGGGAGAGAAACAATGCTAGAAAAGTCTTAAAGCATTATAGTTTTAATGCTCTCCAATAATTCTTACATGGCCTGACACTGTAGTGGGTTTTGAAGAGCTTTTGCTAAATTCTTCATTGATCCTGTGTTTATTATGTAACACTACAGTGATAATGGGAGAATAATGAATTTTCATTTTTCTGGCATAGGTTTATGTGTGTTTGTGTGTGTGTGAGAGAGTTAGAGAGTCATAAGTACATCATTATTAAATAAGATACAAAAAGGTAATGTGTATAGGAAAATTCCTACACAACTAAGAGATTTTTCTGAAGACTCCAAATTTTACTGACTTCTGAAATAATTACCAAATATGCTATGTAGTCTGGTTTACTAGAATTTTAATTTTATAACTATGCTTCTAGAAATAAGAGGGGAAGTATTAAACTTTGGGGTCTACAATCAAGAAACATTTCCAAGTAGCAATAGAAGGAATTGGCACCAAAATGGTTTGAATCCCAGGTTAGCAACTTAGAGCCAAAGTTTGTTTTCTGAGACCTCACTCATAAAACCTCACAGAGACGAAAGGGGATCTCTATTAAATATGTGTGCAAACTTAACTGTCAGATTCCTTCCAAACAATATTTCATTTTATAACATTTACATCAGTGATTAAATTTGAGGCAATCTACTTCACCAGTGCTATGTCATGGGACAATATGTCCAAAAAGTTAGGAAGTCCATTTCCCAGGTCCATTTGGGATTCCAGTACTCCTAAACCACACTTATAAGGCATTAGGAAATCCTGATTTTCTGGACTAAAGAAAGCCAATTGTGCTGAGATCATGTAGAGAATGATTTCTGTGCTTTGACATACTTGAGACCCATCTGCACAATCTGTTTTATAACACGTTTTTCTGAGCCCCCATGACTCAGCAAGGCATCATAGGGCCTCTGAAACCACATTTCCAGCAAGTTCCTGGTACTGATGACCTGATTGTCACACCTGGAAAAACTCTTAGTATTAGAGATAATGTACAAGCATTTACTATGAGCCCAGAAGACTGGGAACCACTTTTTCTTACATTAGGAAAAATGTGTTTTTCAAAGAAAGGAAATAAAAAAAGGATAAAAAGTCATAGAAAATACCTTCCCCAGGTCTTCCACTAGGCAGTTTAGTGATCATTAGTTTACATGTCTTTGTAGCAACTTGTGTGGAGGCAGATTCTTGCATTTGGCATATAGCAAACCTATTCAAACACAGAAGAGAATTAAGTAGCATCCAAGCACATGGTAGCCTCATGGTCCAAGGTATAAATAAGAAAATATTTGGTCAATTTCTAGTATTCACCCATGAAGAGCAGTTTCTCATGAATGCTTTCCCAGGCTCCTCTAATTAAATCTTCAACAAATCAAACAAGAAAGTGATAACTTATTCCCACAATAATAGAACCATTGTGCAGGTTGAGCATGTTGTTAGAAAATGGGTAGGAAAAGTCCATAGAATTAGGGTGATCAAGATTTATGGGGTAACAAAAAAGTTGGTTTCCACTCTATTGCTTTTTTTTTTCATGAAAAATTGGTTTCAACTCCTCTTACTATCAGCCTCTCCTAGCTTTCCCTGCAGATGGACACTCCTTTTTCTGCCATCTCTAACAAATTTCACTCTGATGATGAGTCTTAGCAACTCTGACTCTAAGGGAAGGAAGGTCTTTTCTATTCAGTATAGTCCACAGACTGCTGCAGGGTGGGTCGCTGATGAGCCAGGCTGTGATCAGCTCTTCTGCTGGGTGGAGCTCTGACAAGAGGGGGTCCGGATGTGGAAAATGGCAGCCCTCATGGTGTGGGAGTTCCTCTGGCTTCTTGTGAGTCTCTGCTGGGGTGGAGGGCCAGGCTAGAACCCACTACCCCTCCTGGGTGCCTCTTGATCAGCTGAGCACTGGGAGAGCCAGTGGCAGTTTTGCCCCCATGTGTGTGAGTCTCTCTTTTCCAAGCCCAGCCCAGTTTTTGCCAACCCAGAGACACACACACGGGGCAGAGCTGCTGCCTGCCTCTCCCTGTGCCCAGCTGATCATGAGGTGCCTGGGAGGGATTGCAGGTTCTAGCTCTGGCCCGCCACCCCAGCAGAACCTTGCAAGAAGCCAGAGGAACCCCCACACCATAAAGGCCGCCATTTTCCACATCCAGACTCCCCTCCTTAGAGCTTAACCCAGCAGAATACCTGATCACAAGCCCTATTCATAAATAAATGCTCGGAGTTTTGAGGAGACTACAAGAGTATCCCACCTGCATGGCAGAGCCTGGCAAGCTACCCATGTCTTACTTGACATGCCAAATACCAGTAACAATTATAGACCTCATTCCCATGACTTGATGGAATGGTTAGAGGTTCTTTATGTTCCTGGACTGGGTTGATGCCCTTGTGCTATCTTGCATGTGACAGGACGTATTGAGATGTTACTGGTGCCCGCTCGAGCAAATCGATGATCTACAGGAAGACAGTGAACAGTGATAGCCCACAGATCTGTGGCTTCCCCTCATTATTCTAGAGTTTGTCAGTAATGCAGAAACCTTCCTCCCACATTAGATTTACTAAAAATATGAGACTTTTACTTGACAAAAGGGAAACTCTTTGTGATTAAGTACATTAAACCTTTACAAACAATGTGTAGAGACGAGCCATAGCACATCAGGGAAGGTGTTTGCTGTGTGGGAGCCTGACCAGGTTTGATCTCTGGCACCCCAGATGGTCTCCCCAAGCACCGCCAGGAGAAATTCCTGTGTGCAGAGAGAGTTATCCCTGAGTATTGCTGGGTGTTACTTAAAATGCCAAAAAGGAGGAAGAGAGAAAGAGAGAGAGAGAGAGAGAAGAGAAACAATAGAATAGCATTTAAGAACAGAACAGAACAGAATAGAACAGAATAGAATAGAATAGCATAGCATAGAATAGCAAAGAATAGAATAGAATAGAATAGAATAGAATAGAATAGAATAGAATAGAATAGAATAGAATAGAATAGAATAGAATAGAATAGAATAGAATAGAATAGAATAGAATAGAATAGAATAGAATAGAATAGAATAGAAAATAGAATAATGTAAAGAATAGCAAGAAAAAAAGTTGAGGAAACTTGAGAGAACGATACTCAGTAATATTTCTTTTTTAATTATAATTTTGCTGTCACCTATATTTTGTCAATTCTTTAAGACTAGAAACTAATTTAGGATTACTCAGCAGCATTCTAGTACTTACTTTAACATATGTTGTATGACAAATGACTTCATGTTGAATAAATCACTCCAAAACGGTATATCAGGGTCATATTTCTCCTGATTCTTATAATCATGAATTCAGTCTGAGCATTCCCTTATTTCTTTATACAGCCACCTCTAATTTGATATATGCAAATGGATTTCTTGTGTAAATTGACTCACACCTCTTACTTTTTACTTTTCTCTCTGAAAATAGCACCTTCTTATGTCATAAGCTTTACCTTATTATACATTCAATCAATTATTATCATTTTTACCCCTATAATTATAGAATCCTCCTATTCTTTCATCATGACTACCAGCATATTCCTTTGTTTGTTAAGATACTTAATTGCTTGGCTTACTTTTCTACTAGAAAGAAGATTCAATATGCCTTGTAAGTATAAGAGCGGTCATTGTTATTTACTTATTTGTTGGGTTTGGGGCCACATCTTACAATGCTCAAGACTTATTCCTGGCTATCTGCTCAGGATTTACCCATAATAGTAACCACAAGACCTCATGTGGTGCCTGGGACTGAACCTGGGTCAGCCATGTTCAAGGCAAGTGCCCTTCCCTCTCTATTATCTCACTGACACCTCTTTTGTATTACTTGTGTGTTCATGTATTTATTCCATTTATTGAGATACAATGAACAAATACAGCTGTATAATATTTAATGTATGCATTATGATAATTTGATGTTGGCAGACATTTGTGAAATAATTTTCCCTTCTAGTTATTGTCATATCACATATATAACTTTATTGAGAACATTTAATTTATACTCAGCAACAGCAGTTATAACTGTCTTCTCTTTGTTATACATTTTGTCCTTGGACATTATTTATATTAGGGATGAAAGTTTGTATCAATTTTTCTAACTCTCCCTATTTCCAAGAGTTTGAAGTTGAATTTAAATTTAGCATATAAGTGATACCATGTGGTATTTGTGATTTTGCTTAGCACAATTTCTTCAAGTTCCATTTATATTGCTGTCAATAACAGAAGTTACTTCTTTCTTATGGCTGAATAATATCTTTGTCTGTGTGCTTGTGTATATAGCACACATATTTATCAATTCATCCATAGCCAAAAATTTAAATTATTTTAATATTTTAGATATTATGAATAATGTTACTCTGATCATAGGATTGCAGATATTTCTTCAATATTCTGATTTTTTTTTTTGCTTTTTTTGGGTCACACCCGGCAATGCTCAGGGGTTTCTCCTGGTTCTGCACTCAGGAATTACTCCTGGCAGTGCTCGGGGGACCATCTGGGATGTAGGGATCGAACCGGGCCGGCACAGGCTGGCCACATGCAAAGCAAACGCCCTACCCGCTGGACTATCGCTCGACCCAATATTCTGATTTTATATTCTTTGAATATATACCTCAAAACTTTTCTGATCTCTAATCTATTTTTTTGTCATTTAAATACATTATTTACATGGAAACTAAAAGTGATTATCAAAATATAAACCTGATTGCATCACTATTCTTTCTTTAGTAGCTTCTTTTGGAACTTCAGGTTAGAATTTAAACTCTGCAGATTTCCTGAGGGCCTTTGTTATCTGGTTCCTGAATACTTCCCATTCTCATCATCAGCTTCTTGCCTGTTTTCAGTCTGTATTCCAGTTTCACTCTGAGACTTGCATTTCAAAACAATGAGCTCTGCTATTTCTTGCTTACAAAATTTGCAGTGTTTTTGCCATCCTCTTTGTATCATTTATCACACATATGCACACACACACACATATAAAGACTTTTCTTCAAGATTCAGAGCAGTTTATTTACTGTTAAAAAATGTTTTTCTCAGTCTAACTAAAGTGGTATTTCTATTTATTTCCATAAACTTGTTTATATACTCATTTTATCATTTATCATGTCATATTACAATTGTCTTTATTTATTAGACAATAATAAATTTGTCTAATAAGAGTCAAATTAAAATGTCTCTTAATTTGAGCATTAAGAGTTTAAGAGCTCCTTTAGTGCTCTTAAGAGCTCCTTTAGAAAAAATTACATATAATTTTTATTTTTATACATACATAACATAACATAATACAGGAACCATTGCTGGTCTTCATTAGGTTTTTCAGACTGGAAAACAAATATATCAAATGCAGAAATTCTTAAAAATGAACTCAAAGGAAAGTTGAAAATCAAAAGTACTACTCGAGAGCAAGCATCATTTTGTTTTATCTTAGAGGGCTCAGAATTTAGTGCAATGCTTGGAATGTAGCGTGCATTACATAAATATTTGTTGGAAACAAAAGAGATATAGAATGGGTTGTTCAGTGCTGTCAACAGAATTATCACCATAAAAATTTGATTATACCTTTAATGGAATCATCATTCCCATCTCTTCTTTGCCAGTGTATTCTACTTCCTGCAATGTTGGTAAACATATCCATAGGCTTAGGCCTATGTTAGTTCTGAGATAGATATGACAAGAATAGGAATTTTATCAGTACTCTGGGCTCTATCCTCTTGGGATTCAATTTTGTTGATTACCAAGGCCTGGTGAATCAAGAATAAGTTCTGGGGCTGTGTCAGCAATTTGTTAGTAACAGCCTGGGTGAGCAAGTTACATTTGGCAGGGTTATTTCATCATTCTTCCTATCAGTTTTCAATTTCCTCTGCTATTTCCCAGTACATACTTCTTTCCCAGATTTGACTTCCTCCATAGACAGATACAGGCAACATTTTATTCCCTTTTATTATCAGACCCTACTCTTTTCTCTGTTCTTAGATTATTAGAATTATCAGCTACTTGATTTTTTCCAATATGAATCTGAAAACTTCTATTTACTTCTCTCCAGACTCATATTTCATGAGTAATAACATTCTTTAATTATAAATTTAATCAACCAAATCTGGTGGTAGTCTTTGAGACAGTACTGGTAAACCCATTTTCTCCATCAGATAAGTCCACTCATGCTGAATATTTTTGCTCAAGCATATTTTTTAAAGATCTATTTGTCCTAAAGAGACACTGCCAACATTTTCACACATAATTAGCAATAAATTTCTATATTGGTGAATTCTTTGGGAACTTTCTAACACATTGTCCTTAAAATAAAATGAATGTCCTTGGGTCTATACAAACAAAGATGAATAATTGAATAAATATGGGGAAATGGAGATTCTTTAATATAAAATATTTCCAATTAATATAAATGTAGCTTATATGAGGATAATTGAAAACCATCAATTTTAATTGAAAATAGCTACCACTATATTGCTATATATAAGCTACACTATTAGATACTATAATTATTGGGGGAGAATTTTGAGAAGTGTGGCATTCACATAGTCCTAAATATGTCCTCCTAAATAATTATTAGTAGCAAAAAAAGAAGAGCAGTAGTTCTGTTGTGGAGAATCTGGCAATCATTATCTTATCAAGTGATGAAGGTTGGTACAATGATGTATATATTCATTAGTCAGGAAATATAAATTCCGTGGTATTATTGCCCAAAACGCATAATCTTTACATGGTCATGAGAAACGGAGTAAATTGGAGAATATCTTAGAAAGTTCTTGACTTGCACTTTTAAAAATTGTCAAATCATGAGTTTTTTTAAAAAATCATCAAAGGTAAGGTATCACCACATGTTAGAGAAAACAAGAAAATATAACAATTTTGTGCATTAAAATCTATTTTGAGGGAAATTGCAATTAAAATATTAGGAGTCAGGGAGATTCTATAGAGGTTAGGACATGCATTGGATCCTATTTTGATCATAGCATTACACAATCCCTTGCACATTACTTGGCATAGTCCTGGGGATATCCAAGAACACTCAGAATTGGCGCCCCACTCAACATCTTTGAACTCTAACATTAAACCCATTGGCCTCCTTGACCAAGAGTCATTGAGTACCAACCTGGAGAACCCCCTGAACTTTTGTTTTATTAACAGTTTATGAATAATTTAATTTTCATGTTAATTTCTAAGTCTTGATGGTTATCACATGGCCATGCAAAAACTATCATTATAGGACTCAGGATGAAAAGTATACTGGAATTCTTTGTGCCACTTCAGCAATTTTTCTAAATATCTTTTATTGCTTAGTTTATTAACATATAATAAAAATAAAATATAAATGACTCAGAAGGTCTGACACCTAGTAAGTACTTAATAAAAACCTGTAAGCAATTATAAAACTCAGTTAAGCTAATCTCAGTATATGGATGAATTTCAAGACTGTGTCTATGAACACTGTGCCCATATCTGAACTTTATGTAGCAAAGCTCATGTTAGCAACAGCAATCCTCTCAGAAAGAATCAAAAAATATTTATTGATAGCTTTGCCCAATGTTTATTTAAGAGCTGAATTTTCTGAATATAAACAGAATACCAGTATGACTGTTTTACTATATAGTCAAGATGGATTTATGCACAGGAAGTCATATTTCTCTAATTGCCCAGTGCTCTTGGATTGCTCCGTTGCCTTCATGGATACGAAAAAAATGTTTTAAAAAATCATTTGACAAGACTTCACAGAGAAGACATATCCAAAGCAGAACCAGTGAAAGGGAGGTAAAATAGCACATTGTAACAAAACTAATTTAAGAGTAGTAGACAGAAGGCAGTCAGCTTCGAAGGGAGTTAGAAACAGCATGCTCTCCACAGCTCTGAGAATAAGACCTACATATTTGGCGACATGTGCAGAGGAGAAGAGATCATTTATTTTCTGGTGCTACTAAAATTGAAGTCTTAGCAAATAATAAGGTGAAATATTATCAGATTGAAAAGGATTTGAATTGCAGGTGATTAAGGTAAAGGATGTCAAATGCAGTTCAGGTATGAAGATACAAACTAATAAGTACAGCATCAAGAAGCCAATTATGCAGAACATACACCTAGCAAAGGATTTGAAGGATATTGTGGGGAAATCTACAAAACTATCAGCATAGAGCACAACTGCATTAAGAAAGAAGCCTGGATTTACTGGGTTATCTCATCAAAGAGGAAGGAGATGAGAAGAGAGTGATACTGCACTTCGTGATTTCTTCTTTGCCTACAGTGCCCACTGCTAGAATGAATAAGGAATGAAAAGGTTGGGTGTAAAAGATTCAGTGAAGAAAAACATTTGGTTGAAACCAATTTCTATTTTAGTCTTAGTTGGAAACAAGGAAGATATTTTAAAAAACTGGTTATCCTCAAGAAAATTTCTGATATATATAAAATGGTGAAATAATTATTGTCTAGATGCATGCAATTTTATATTGATAAGCTCAAATCTATTTTGAAGAACTCAAGTAAAATTTATTCTACTCTAGACATGTTGATATGTGCATATAAAAGCAAAATTCAACCCCAGGCTTAATACGGGAGGAACCAGAGCAGAACTATTTAATGCTACGTACAAGGGGGAGTAAAACTGTCAGGAAAAGCTGGGAGAGTAAAAGTGCAAATGAATTGAAGAGACACTTATATTTATTTTCGGTGAAGGAGGTGATTAAAAATCATCACTAAAAGAGTCAGAGAAAAGAAAGTGAGAACAAATTTTAAAACACCAGTTTTGACAAGCAAAGCTTTACTAATTGCAGCATTCTGATGAACATATAAATGTATATGTACTATAATATAGATGTGTAAACAAGGCTTCAAGTTTTCCATTTATTTATATTTGTGTGGATTGCCTTTCTGCTTCTCTCACAGGGAATGTGGCTCCTGTTTGACTTGAGTACAGTCAGTGTATTTCAATTTCAATTAGAATCTAACATTCTGTCTATAACGGTCTACTGAACTCAATATGTATCAGTAAAGTTCTGGCTATGTCAGAACACAGAGGAAAGTAAAATCAGGTTCAATTTTACTGTTGTTTTAGGATTAAAATATAATTTTCATCTAAAATATGCAATGTGCTAGTAAAGTACTAGTAAAGTATTGAGCTTTGTTTATCTTTTGATGCAGCTATGTAGTTATCTGAGTTTTCCACTTTACATGAGCTATTTCTCACTAGGAGGGACCTACAGAGTCATCAGTACAATTCTCTAAATTCCAGATAAAACAAATGAGAAACAGAGGGATTAAGAAATTTACCCAAACTTTCAAAGGTGCTTAGAAACAAGCCCAATACTTGATTCTTGATTCTTAAGCTAACATTGAGAATAGTAGTCTTTTAAATTGATAAACCAAAGTTACCGATGCTATCCTTAAGTTCTGCAACTATTTTTAATTTACATTTCAAAAATCTTTTCAAAGGAGGGAGCCTAGTTTTTTTTTCCATAAATGAAAATAATCAATGACACAGCAACATAAAGACCAGTTGATACATGCTACTCTAGGACAAGAGACTGCTCATGTGTCAACTAGGAAGGAATGGCATTGTCCATAAGAAGACACAATGCTTCATGAAGACTCACATGCTCTAGCATAAAAACTTGACTTGGCAGTCAAAGTTACTTTGTATCTGGTGAGGGCTTTTAGTGACCTCAGGTAATATGAGCAGATCAAACAAGTAGTTCTTGTTTATCTTTTCTCTTCTTAAATAGCAAGAGAATAGTAGTAGATGAATCCCAAGACTCAAAAAGATGTAAGACACTAACATGATTAAAATAAGAATGCCTTTTTTAAGTAGAAGATAAGGAGATATAAAATAAACAGTAAAAAATATAAGTATGTAAAAATATGCAAATGAATATCCAAGGTAGTGGAGATAATTTTTCAGATGAAATTTACACCTGGCTATTCTTTAGAAAGGTATCATGTTGAGAATCAACTTTGCTGGTTTCTCAATAAATCTATTACTAACAGTTTACCTTTCAAAGCAGACTATGTTTTGGAGGGCAGAGGATGCGCATCACATTAAAAAGGTATTTGAAGGGCTTACACATTGTATCAAGATGCTCACATTAGGAGCAAAGCATGTTATTGAAACTTACTGAATGTAACTAATCTTGTGCTCCCTAGAACATAGGAAGTGAATGCATAAAACCTAATATACCTTAGAAAGGGTGAGATGTTTGTACAAGAAATTAAGTAGGAAAGGCTTCTTTGTTTCTTGACTGCCTTCCTTTGATCCAAAAGATTTACCTTTTAAGACAGCATACCTATTAGTCTCCTTTTAGAAAGGAGACTCTCCTTTTTAGAAAGTTCCTGTCATGTTAAAATCTTTACAAATAAATATTTTATTTGTAAATAATAAATAAATGCAAATAAAGCATTAATATCCAGATCACATGGTAACACATGTGGATTTACATAATTACTCTTACAAAAGAAGCATTCTGAACCTATGGAAATACGTTTATACTGCTCTTCAAATGTTTTGCAAGGAGAACTTTGTTTTAACTAATGAAGTTATATTCAATTACACAGATAACATACCAGGTTATTTGTTTAAAGCAGGGTGAGAGGAGCAAAATTTTAGAAATAGCACTTCATTAGTCAGTACAGGAATGTGAGCCTGTACCTGACTTTGAACTTCAATCTGTCCCTTAGGAATTGAGATTGCTTGCAATCAATATTTTCTTTTTCTTTCTTTCTTTTCTTTTTTTTTTTTTTGCTTTTTGGGTCACACCCGGCAATGCTCAGGGGTTACTCCTGGCTCTGCACTCAGGAATTACTCCTGGTGGTGCTCGGGAACCATATGGGATGCCGGGATCGAACCGGGCCGGCACAGGCCGGCCGCGTGCAAGGTAAACGCCCTACCGCTGGGCTATCGCCTCCGGCCCCACAAGTACCTATTTTCTGAGTGCAATTTGAGTATTTTGTAATGGAATGTTGAAGCACCTTGCACCAGCATTTCTTTGACTTTTTGGCTTAATCTACTACCAGGCAATTGATAGAGGGATCCATAATTAATTCTGTAACAATTTAGGTGCTGATAATAATTTTATAAAATGTTTAGTTCTTTGTTTTCCAAATAATGCAATTAAAAATCACAGAATATAGGGCCGGAGCCATAACCAGCGGGTAAGGTGTTTGCCTTGCACGCGACTGGCCCTATGCCAGCCCGGGTTCGATCCCTGGCATCCCATATGGTCCCCCGAGCACCGCCAGGAGTAATTCCTGAGTGCAGAGCCAGGTGTAACCCCTGAGTACTGCTCGATGTGACCAAAAAAAAAGCAAAAAAAATTTTTTTTTTAAAAATCACATAATATAGTAAGGCCCTAAAGAAACAAACTTAGTTTTTTTTCAAGAATTTAATAATCAAAACTGTAAGAACTAGCTACCCTTGATGACAGTGTAATAATTGATAGGGTTTTCTTTACTTTCTTGCCATTGTCTCATAATTTATTTACAAGTGATGGTGTTTTTATATTACCTAAGGGACAGTCATTCATTTATATTGATTTGGCTTTTATTACAAAGTTTATGTTATGAAAATAATTTTAATGATTTAATAAAATAGCATTTAATAACAAGCAAGACCTAAAAAGTATTTTGGTAGTTCTAGATTTATTAAGGAGTCAGTCTTATGGATATATTCCTTTATATCATAGATAAAAATATAGTTATTTTGATATCAAAGAAATTGGTAGTGACACTTTATCTTAAAGCAGACATTTGTCAAATTTCTGCATCTCTACATTTATTTTAACTAAAAGTAATTGATATAAATAATTGCTATTTGAATAAATATCATTGATGTTTCCTATGCAATGTTAATGAATACATAAATGTAACTAAATTTCATATTAATTATGAACATTTTTGTCACTGTTAAGCTTTTGAAAAGTTATAGGCATCTGAGAACATGCTATTAAGTTAAAACAAATGCACCCTATATATAGTTGCAACATTGAGATCATATATTTCAAAGATATAAGTAGTGAAATTCCACTGAGTCTAATATAATCTGGATAGTGTGACAATTAACTACGACATGGGCTTAAAATGAAAGGAATAAGTTAAGCCTCTAAAACCAAACATGTCTTAGTAATATAAAATAGATACCTATGATCAAATAAATTCAGATTGATAAGAAAGGAAAAAATATTGAAAATTACTTGAGAAACTCTTCACCTATTGAGGCACTCTCATCCATTTCTCTTGATATTATTTTTACTAGAAATGACCATCCCAAATATATCCAACATACAAAAAATAGTTTTGCTTCACTTCCCTCGCCTACAGTGCCAGGGGGATGGATTTAATGATCTTATAGGCCTTTTCTATCTCTCTAATATTTGGGAAATGGCAACTGTCAATGTTGAACAAGAAATTGCTGAAATAGCACAATGTTTTGAAATGGATAATATCTCATAGAACAAGAGCCCAGAAATGGAAAGAACAACCAGAAACCTTACTAAAACTCATCTCAACAGGATGCCAACTTTTACTCTTCAGCTAATAAAAACAACCAACTTTAAAAATGCTATCTGTCAGTGAGTGAAAATCAACCATTCTGAAACTCACTTCTTGCCATTGTGTATACCAGAGAACAGAGATTCTTACCATACTTATTTTGCCTTTTGAGATTTTTCTATTTTCTGATCACTTGGTTTGTACTCAAAGTACATTTTATTAAAACTATGGCCATTTAGGTATATTCTAGATGTAACTCAATTCAGTCTTGGGTATTTCTTAAGTCTCTGCCTATTTGTTATTAGGTAAAAATATTTTGTATGTCAGTGTTTAAATACTGCAGTTAAAGAAATAATTGAAACAAAAGCATTTTCAAACTCTTAGAAAATAAAGCAATTAGCAGTTTTCTTCTTATTTTCATTAATGTTAGTATTTCGACATTACAAATACTTTGAATTTCGGCATTAGAAATATTCTCAATTTCTGAACTAGAAAAAATTCACACTTGATTTTTTTTGTAATTGTTCTGTTGCATAAGGTAAAATTCTTGAGAAAATGTGTATAAAAAGACTAATCTAAGATAGTTTCATTTTCCACCTTTAGTAGTTTAACAGTCTCTGATAGCATATAAAGGAATAGGCAAGCAACCAAGCAAGCACTACTAAGGAGTTATTAGGAGTTTTCTAGTGCTGAGGCTATAGGATCAGGGAGTCGGGAACAAGGAAGGATATTGGGAAGTCAGGTAATCCCCAGAAGACTCAAATGTGGGAACAAAGGAAAACCTGTAGAAGGAGAATTATTAAACTCCATTTCACTTATTAGTAAAATTAATGACTTATTAATAATTCTGACTCAAGCTGACTACCAGAAGTAAAGTTTATATTTTTTCAGCATGTTCTCAATTTTCCTAGTACTGTGTGTACCATTTCACTTGTATCACTTGTCTTCCTATTGTTCATCAATTTGCTCAAGCAGGCACCAGCAAAATCTCCATATGTCCTGTCAAGAACAATTGTAGCCCAAGGGCATCTGCTTGCTCAAGAAACAGGAAGAGCCTCAAACCATTCCTTCAGTTCATGGGAATGAGGTCTATAATTGTTACTGTCTTTTGACATATCAAATGCAACACGAGTAATTTGCCAGGCTCTGCCATGTAGATGGTACACTCTCAGTAGTAGGCTCTCATCTTGTGCATTTACTGATGACCTCAACAGGGAGAGATTGGCTTTTCCCTTGGGTGGAGCTCTGAGGAGCTGTGGAGTCCAGATGTTGAGAATAACTGACCTCATGGTGTGGGGTTCTCTGGTTTCTTGTTAGGCTTACTGGGATAATAGGCCATGGCTAGAACCTGCCTAGAACTGTATACAGTGAATAAATGTGAAAGATCCTGGGAAGGACCTGGTACTAACTTCCAGTATTATCTAAGACTGTCGGGACAGCTGTGGTCTGGAGTATCTCTCTTCCAGTGATGCTGGATGTGGTGGTTGGGACCTCATCAGCCACACCCACTGACATGGAGGTGGAGGAATGAGAGGAGGAGCCTAAATCCCCCCTCCAAGTCTAGACAGCTTAAAATGCCCCCTCCCCGCGCGTGTGAGAGAATCCTAGGAGCTATGTTGGACTTGGCCAGGAGTTGGATGAACCATTTACTGCCCTCTGGAACTCCATGGGCTGCTCCATGTGGGTCCAAGCTGTACTATATCTATTTATAATCAATTAGGCCTATAAATAAAATTCCCTACTGTTAGAAACTGCAAATTCACTGATTTTTTATTCTAGAATGTGGGAGTAGGGGCTTTGGCGGCCCCCTTGGCCACCCTCAGGCCTGAGGGGGTCAGTGCTCCAGCTCCGTGTTGCTGGGAGGCCCCCCAAAGACAATGGGGTTGGCAGGGCTGCACGTGGTCCTGGCCCCAGAGCTACTTCCCTGGCCCTTATTTACAAGATGAAGTAGATCCTGCATCATTTTCAGGGGGAGTTAACTCACATTCACTGTTTAAACACTGCTTGGGAACAAAAAATTCAAGTCATAGGTATGGAAATACAACATCAGTCAAATGGCTTTAAAAAAGACCCAAGGAAAGTGCCTGCTACAGAGGCCAGTGGGGGCTGGGGTAAGCTTGGGGGGAACTGGGGTTACTGGTATTGGGAAATGTATAGTGGTGAAGGGATGGGAGGATGGGAAATGGAACATTGTATAACTAATCCCCAACAAAAACAACTTTATAACTGTGTATTTATCTGTGATTCCATTTCTAAAAATTAATTAAATGTAAATAAATTATACAGACCAGTAGAAGAAGAAAAGAATACTAAAATGAAGAAAAAAATAAAACCAACAAAAAATCGAAACCGCCATTTCCACAGACGGAGGCCTCATGAGGAGGTGGCTCAGTCTGAGCTAACTGTACCAGCCAGATACTATACACTGAACCTGATGCCCCTGGGACTAGCGTCTAAGGTATGGGTGACCCCAACTCACAGGGTCACTGTTCTCTGATCTAATTCTCCCTGATGCCACTGATGGAGAAAGAATTCCATAGTGGATATTAAACATATCCAATATACACAAAACAAATATATGGAAATACTCAGGGTGCAGATCAAAACTCCTCCAAGACACCTAGGAAATAACACACCTCACAATGACATTTTTGGTAATAACAGGCACCATGCATTGTATTAGATGAAAAGAAACCTCATTCAAATTTCTCTTGGAATACGATTCCTAAACAGTGACAGAATGTTAACAGTGAATGAATAAAAGTAAAAACATTTATTAGTTCTCTGGCACCACCAAAGATTTCTAAGACCTCGGTTCAATTTTCATGATTACCAAAATGAACTTTTTCCTCATGAACAACACCCACAGCCTGTTACATCTGAACTGTGTCTCTCTGTTGGTAGTTCTCAGGTGCCTGGAAATGCAACAGGCCCAACCCCAGCCCCAGACCAACCTCAGACAGCAGCTTCTCTGGAACCTGACCCCTGGTCTCCATGGGCGCCGTCCTGCATAACACGGGGTGCACCCTACTCACCTGATGCACAGTCCCCATGGGCGTGGGTGCGCCCTGCCCACCTGATGCACAGTCTCCACAGGTGCGCACCCTTGGGGACTATATATACCACTTAGTTTCATAAAACGTAAGGTTACCAAAGGACTGAGAAAAAATATATTAAAAATGCAAAGTCTGCAAATAATCCAATTGCTGGAGATATCAAACAAACTCTTTAAAATAGCTCATTTGTAAAAAGAAGCTACATCCAGATTAAAATGATATAATCCTATCACAACAAAGGCCAGCAAAAGGTTTATTTCTATTTAGGATGTTAAATTAAAAACAGTAGTTTAGAGAATTCTACTTGAAACCATTGTTGACTGATCTCTAACGTTGATCTTGTTAAAGTCTCTCACGGGACTGGCCTTTCCTATGAACTTCTGTAACAAGATCTGCCCATGCTGATTTATGTAGACAATAGGGTTATTAAAACCATAATAAATACTCTTAGGTATATTACTAAAGAATTTTATTATTATATACTTTACTATAGTAATAGTATTTCAATCAAATTTTAATAATCCATAAAAAAGAATTAAAATTATAAAATCACAAAATGTAAATGCAACAACTGAAACCTTGTAAGTGTGTTTAGCCATATGGCATAGAAATGTTTTTAATGGTTTTTGCTATAATTTTTAACTTAATCTCATTGAAGCAAATTGGTTTATATGATGGTATATTTTTGCCTTTTTAAAAAAAAATGAATCGCCATGAGATACATAGTAACAAAGTTGTTCATGACTAAATTTCAGTCATACAGTGTTTAACACCCATCTCTTCACCAATGTACACTTCCTGCCACCAGTGTTCAATGTCCTGAGTTTCTGTCCCAACTCCCTCACCCAAACCACCCTCTATGGAAGAGACTTCTCTCTTTCTCCTCTCTCTCTCACTCTCTCTCTCTCTCCCCTCTTGCCTCTCTCTCTCGCTCATTTGTTTTCCTCTCCTCTCCTTTTTTTCATTTTAGGCATTTTTGCTTGCAATACTTTCACTGAAAGAGCATTGTGCATATCAGTTTACCTCCTTTCAGCATTTTATGTGTATGTTTTATGGGTACAATTTCTTATGTTTCCACAATATGCAACCACATCATACCTACTACCAATATACATCATCTCTTCACCATAATCCACTTGATTTTCTCCTTTTGATTGTTGCCATTATTTATTTCTCTGGTAACCAAAGCTCTGTGGTCTTAAGTAAAAAGGGTTGCTTTTATCTGTTTCTTGTCTGTATCTCAATATGTGTGAGATTTCCCAGTACTTGTCTTTCTTCTTTACAATTATACTCACTTATAACTTTACCCCTCCAGTTACAACAGTGCTGTGCAAAATATAAGATTTCATATTTTCTTATGACACATGTGTATTGTGTTTATGAATGTAGATGTAACAACAGATTTATATCTGTTTGTATTGGTGTATATACAAATCCATATGTTGGGGAGCCATTGGGGTACCCAAAAGTATCAAGACAGAAGTTCTCTTCTACCTCTGAGACTGCCGAGTAATTGAAGAAAGCTCATGAGTCCAGCGCAGTCCAAAAGACTTTTAATAATACAACAAGTTCTTCCACCACAATCCAATATAATGAAAAACCTTTAGCTCTGGTCAGAACTTAGACCATACATGAGGGCCCAAGTCTCCTGCCAAAGAGGATCCCACCAGAGAAAGTCCCACCAAAAGTGGATCCCACTAAAGAGGAAACAGTACCTCAAGTCTGTCCCCTTATATACACAAAAGTAATCCTAACTTCAAGGAGGGTCCTGTCAACAAAGATCAACTAAACAGCTTCTAGATAGTAAAAGAGAGCAGAAGGTGGTGCCGCACCCTACTACTGGTCTAAACAAATGACTATGCCAAGGATTAATCCCAGAAGAGAGAGATTATCTCTTATGTAAAACACTGGAAGAGAGAGAGGGTTGGTATAAAGTAATACATTTTAATTTCATGGGCTTCATGTAAAGTAGACGGTACCTACAAGGTCTTTCTTATTATCTGCATCAGGGTGATTCTGAGTATTTGTTCTCTGTATACTGAAAAGGTCACATTCGCCTGCTTGAGGGCAAACTAGTATGATCCTTCTTATAATCTTAAACAATAGTCTCAACATAGTTAGGGTGGCAGTCTCCAGGTAAATTCTAACTGTCCCACGCTGGGAAAAGTGGGTATAAAGAGGATTGTGCCCAATCTAAATAACATAGAAGTCATAGTAGATTTATAATAATGTCAGATGTTACTCATTCAGAGACAAGGTGACTTCTGTCACTGCTATACCCTCCATCAGTGTTTACATTGAAGAGAGACCTCATCAGTATGATCCCTGGCTTAAGAACATATCACTATCACTATCACTATCTTCCCGTTAATCATCTAATTGCTAGAGCGGGCACCAGTAATATCTCCATATGTCCTGTTTCATGCTAGGAGAACCCAAAGGCATCCAGGAACATAAAGAGCATCAAACCATTATACTAGGTCATGGGAATGACCTAATATAAATGTTACTGGTATTTGGCATATCAAATACTACACGAGCAGCTTGCCAGGCTTGCCGCGCAGGTGGCATACTGTTGTAGTCACCTCTAAATTAAGCATTTATTGATGAATTGCGTGGCGCGAGCCGGGCAGTGATAGTCTGGTCTACTGGGTGGAGTTGTGACGAGAGGGAAGTCGGATGTGGAAAATGGCGGACCCCATGGAGTAGGGGGCGGGGGGGGGGTCATCTGGCTTGTTGTGAGGCTCTGCTGGTGTGACAGGCCAGGGCTAGAACCCGCCATGCCTCCCAGGCGCCTCATGAGCAGCTGAGCACAGGGAGAGCAAGTAGCAGCTCTTAAGAACATATAAATAGATTAAACTGTGAGTGGATAAAACAGCAGGGATCCCAAACTAGCTAGGTCTGTCATCCAACATCTGTATGTATGCATATATATATAAGTATATATATACATATATACATATATACATATATACACATATATACATATATATGTATATATACACATATACATATATACACATATATGTACATGTGTATATACATATATATGCATATACATATATGTATATATATGTATATGTGTATATATGTATATATATGTATATGTATATATGTATATGTATATATATATATATATATATATATATAAAACATCTCCATATGTCCTGTCTCATGCTAGTAGAGCTGGTGCCCGCTCGAGCAAATCAATGATGAATGGGAAGACAGTGTTACAGTGAGACAGTGAGATATATATATATATACATACACACATACATTTATGTACGTATGTATATATACAGATTTATGGATATTCTTTATCCATTATCTTTCATTGGACATGTGGTACATTTTCCACTTGTTTGCTTTCATTTATTTTCATTATTGTTATTTTTATAATAAATTGAATGGGGACCAATTCCAGGTCCTTATGCATGTGAGGGAAGTCATCTACTGCTGAGCTACAACCCTCATTAGTTAATGAATAGATTTTTTTTCATGCACACATGTTAATCTATACATCTGCTTTCAAGAATTCCATTCAGTTCTCTCCCCTTTTCTTATTCAGTTTTGCGAGTCTCTTATATATCTTAAATTGTGACTCCTTCATCTGTGTGTCATGTAATGTTTTCTCCCATGTCTTTTACTTTTAATGATTAATTTTGTTAATGGGGCAGAGCTGTTCCTTGCTCTCCCTGTGCACAGACATGGGGCAGAGCTGTTCCTTGCTCTCCCTGTGCACAGCCGTTCATGAGGCAGTCGGGAGGCATGGCGGGTTCTAGTCCTGGCCCACCACCTCGGCAGAGCATCACAACAAGCCAGACCACCACCCTCACTCCACGGGCGCCACCGTTTTCCACATTTGGACTTCCCTCTCATCAGAACTCCACCCAGCAGACCAGCCCATCACAGCCCGGCTTGGCGCGGCCGGTTGCAGCCGCCCGGTTCATCAATAAATGCTTTATTTGGAGGTGTTTAAAAGAGTTTACCTCCCACTCGGCAAGCCTGGCAAGCTTTTCGTGTTGTATTTGATATGCCAAATTCCAGTAACAATTACATTAGGTCATTCCTATGACCTAATATAATGCTTTGAGGCTCTTTATGTTCCTGTAGCAAGCAGATGCCCCTGGCTCTACTGGCATGAGACAGGACATATGGAGATATTACTGGTGCCCGCTCTAGCAAATAGATGATCAACGGGAAGATCGTGATCGTGATCGTGATCGTGCAGCTTTTTGCTTTGATGTAATCTCATTCATTCACTCTTTGCTTTTTTTTTTTTTTTTTTTTTTTTTTTTTGCTTTTTTGGGTCACACCCAGCGATGCTCAGGGGTTACTCCTGGCTCTGCACTCAGGAATTACTCCTGGCGGTGCTCGGGGGACTATATGGGATGCCGGGATCAAACCCGGTGGGCATGGGCCGGCTTCGTGTAAGGCAAGTGCTCTACCCGCTGGGCTCTCGCTTTAGCTCCACTCTTTACTTTGTTATTCTTGCTGTTAGATTTGAATGCCTTAATGTACATAAAAGCCATTATCATGGACTGTTTAGTCTCTAATTTTTTCTCAATATATTTTATGGTTTCAGGTCTAACATCCAAGTCTGCAATACATTTTGAGATAACTACTGGGTATTGTATGATGTAATGATGCACTTTCTAAGAAGTTTTTTAATATAGGTATTCAGTTTTCATGAAACAATTAAATAGATTTTTCTATTTCCTTATTGTGCTTCAACTGTTTTCAGCATAAACTAACTATGCATATGTGTGTGAGAATTTATATTTAAATTTTATTCATTTTCTTTATTTTTTAACACTATATTGTTTTGACTGCTTTTATTTTGTAATGTATTTAGAGGTAAATAAGCACGATAGTCTCATGAAATAGTTGCATAAGCTCAGCATAGAACTACTGACAATATGCAAAATCAAAAAGGAAGGGAAAAGCAGTTTGGACAAATTCCAAGAAAAATAAAACTAACCTGAAAGTGTGAAAAAAGTATAATATTCACAAAAATGAAGTCTTGAAAATCAATAAAGATATAATTAATGAAAATTATTTTCCAAAGGTAACGGGAAATAAATTTTGAAAACTTTACAGAAGCACATTAAATCACAAACACAGACAAACACATTACTCTCAATTAGCTAAACATTACCAAACTATGCCTAGACATAGAGAAGTTATAGCAAATTTTCTGAAGAAAAGAGACAATAGAAAAAGTTTTAAAAGTTAGAAACAGTAGATGACAGTTGGCAATGAAGTGACATCTTAAATATTAAAGAGAAAAAGATTATAAGATATAAATTCGAGCCTTAAATACTGTATTTCAACTGTGTCAGTAAAGCATAGCCATATCTTTAGTGCTGCCATAGCAGGCAACATTAATCACTACACTGCTGGCAAAGCTTCTCTAAAGGTAAAAAAAAAAGGGCATTTTCAGCAGAAGCAACATTGTTCTAGGTAAAACACAAATTGTAGCAAACCATAAAGTAAATTAAAAACTAAGAAGTGAGGTTCTGGGGTGACAGTCTAGCCTGTAGGGTGTTTGCCTTGTACCCGGCCTACCGGGTTCGATCCCTGCATCCCTTATGGTCCCCGAGCACCGCCAGGAGTAATTCCTGAGTGCAGAGCCAGGAATAACCCCTGAGCATCGCCAGGTGTGACCCAAAAGCAAATATGGTCATAGACAAAGGTAATTTTGTACATGAACCATTTATAAAACTGACTCTGCAGGCATGTAAAACAAGTTCCCACAAAGTACAAAAAATAAAAATCATTAGGAAAATATTTAGTAGTCATGTAAAATTAATTTTGAAAATAATAGCAACAGACTAACCTAAAAATTACCAAGCTATGGAAATAGGGAATTTAAAATGAAGAATTGACTAGAGCCATGCCCACATCCCACGTTTGCAACCACGCCAACAACTCAACTCAAACACTTTATATTTTCTCTGAAGAAATACCAAGCTGAACAATTCTATTTACCCCTGTGATCAAGCTGTAAACTGGTGTTTTCTCAGAGCCTAATTGGGCAGACTCCCTCTGGGCCCTCATACATTCAGAAGTCACACCCATTCCCACATCAACCATTGACCCACCCACCAGCCTTGTCCTACCAATTCACAACTAAATCTTCAGGAGATCAAGCCAAGCAGCTAAAAATTCTGGACAGACCACTTGCCATGACTGAAAATTTGGATATCCTCAATAGGCAGGTGGGCCTAGTGCCCTTAGCCTGCAGAAGTCCCAGAGACAGCTCCACACCCCATTGGGTAGTCATTCCAAGGTCCCAACTCCATTGCTTTACGAATATTCTCTGCAGAGATTCCAAACTACAAAGAATTTCAAGCATCCCAGTGCTGAGGCTAAGAACTCTGGTATCCTCTCAGAGTCATAGTGGGTAGCCTTTCCCCCCCCACCCCATCCCTCCCATGATTTTGGAAGCCCTTCCAGAGCCAAGCTCACCTCCCATAGCTAGAACAATGTTAATTCACCCAGTGGCCTTGCTCTACCAATTTACAACTAAATATCTGAGGATATGGTGGTCAAGTAGCTACAATTTATGGACACATTGGTTCACAGGCCTGAAAACTTTAGACTGGTCTGGGAAAGAGTAGGCTGACTAGCCACTCTGTGGATTTCCCTCCCCCACTGCTGCAGCATACCAAGGGTTCAATGCTACCTCTTTGATGAATATTCTTCTTGGCAGAAATATCAAACTGCAAACAATTAAGAACTATTGTGTCTTCTCGGAGTCAGGCTGGACATCATCTTCTAAGACCCTGTACTTCCAAAACCCCCTTTAGCCACACTCATCCAAATCCCTCCATGAACACATGACAAAGGTTCAACTCCACCTCATGATGAAATTCTCCGTGGAGATGTAAACTGCCAATAATTTCAGTTACCTTTGTGCCCCGTTGAGAAGGCTGGTGTCTTTGGGGAGTCAGAATACGTACTGACCCTCTAACCTGCCCTCCCATACTTCCATACTTTTAGAAATTCTGATGTCCACACCCACCTCCACCATGTTGACTCATCCCCAGCCTGGCTCTACATTGGTGACTTAACTCCAAGGAGATGTAAACCAGCACCTAAAATTGATGACACACTGGTCCAAAGGGCTGAAAACTCTGGGACTCTATTGCAAGGTGGGTATACCAGATATCTGCCTTGCAGAAGTACCCACAGCCCCACCTACCCACAATCCAGGGCTGCAGCAACATCAATGGCTCAACTCAAGTTCTTCATGAATATTCTCTGCAAAGACACCAAACTAAATAATTTTAGGTATGCTGATGCCCAGAGAATTCTGAAAATTCTGCTGTCTTCTTGGAATCAGAGAGGCAGCTTACCCTCAGCCTCCTGGACTTCAGGAAGCCTGGGCAGCCACACCCAGAGCCACCAAACTGACTCACCACCAGCCCTGCTCTATCAATTTGCAACTAACTCTGAGAAGATGAAAGTCAAGCATCCAAAATTCTTGACAGACTAGTTCCCACAACTGAAAACTCTAAGGCGCCCTCAGGGGAGGCTGAGTACCCAAGCCTGACCTAAGATGTCGAGCTACAAATAAATTCATGTACCCTGTGGCCAGGTTGAGATCTCTGGTGTCTTCTTAAAGTCACTAATGGGGGGGCAATCTCCTCTCCCTCTCTAATTCAGATGCAACAGTAGCCACGCCCACCTCTTATAACCACTGCCATGTTGACGCACCACTAGCTCTGATCTGCAGATTCACAACTAAATCTTTACGGAGATTCAAGGCAAGCAGCTAAAAATCAGTCCATCACGACTGAAAACTCTGGGGCACATCTGGGGATGAGTGGGCAGAGTATGCCGAGGCACAGAGAGTAGTCCATAGCCCAACGCACAACCACTTATGGGCTCAACTCACCCAGTTCATTAATATTTTCTGCTGCTGCCAAACTGCAATTACATTCAGGTATTGTGGGTGCTCAGGTGGAGAATTCTCATATCCTCTGCAGTTCAAATGGGCAAACTTTTCCCACCTCTCATATGTCTGTACATGTACACCTCCAACAGCTACTGGCCCGATTCAAGCAATTCCTGATTAAATATCTGAAAAGATGCAAGCTAAGTGCTGAATTTCATGGACACACCAGTCCATGTACCCACAGCAAGGCTCAATTCCACCACTTAAACTTTCTCTGCAGATTCCAAATTTCATATAAATTCAGGTATCTGGTGCCCAGGTTGGTACTCTGGTGCCCTCTAGGAGTTAGTGGGGCAGTCTTCCCATTGCCCTTTGAAATTCTGATACCTGTGCAGCCGTGCCCACATCTCATAGCCACCATGTTGACTCACCACTGGCCTTACTTCACTTATTCAAGACTAAATCTCAAACCTCATGTAAGCCAAGCAACTAAAATTCACGGGCACACCTGTTCCTAGTTCCAAAATTATGAGGCACTGTCAGAAGAGTGGTCAGAGGACCTGCCCTGCTGAAATCCCAGCAGCAGTTTCCATACCCTACTGTTGCAGCCGCACCGAGGTCTCAATTCCACTACTCACTGTTATTCTCTGTCATGACACCAAACTGAGTCATTCAGGTATCCTGGTGCCCAGGCTGAGAATTCTGGTATCTTCTTTGAACAGGGTAGGCAAGTTACCCTTTGACACCCTGGACTTCCAAAAGTCCCGGTAGTCATGCCCACCTCCCACAATCATCTACCGGGCCTGCTCTAACAATTCGTCACTAAATCTCCAAGGAGGTGCAAGTCAAGCAGCGAAAATTCATGAACAGACAGGTCCAATGGACTGAAACCTCTAGAGTACCCTCCGGAGGTGGGCAGGTTGTGTATCCACACCATGCTGCCACACCATGCCAGGGGCTCACCTCCAGCTCTAGAGGCCTAAGTGGTAGTACAGCAGGGAGGGAGTTTGAATTGCATACAAGCAGCCAAATTTCTATCTCCAGCATGCCCTATGATTCCCGGAGCACTGCCAGTAGTAATTACTGCATGCAGAGCGTGGAGTAGCCCCAAGTATTGCCAGGTATGACTCAAAAATGGAAAAATAATAAATCAGCTCCAACTCTTCATGAATATTCTCAGCCAGATATAATCAATGGCAAATAATTTCATGTACCCAAGGGCTCAGGCTGAGAACTCTGGTGTCTTGTAAAGTCAAAGTGGCTGTCTGTCCCTCTCCCTACCCCCATTCCCATACTTATAGATCCCCAGCAGCAACACCTACGTCCATAGACACAATGGTGAGTCACCCACCTGCCCTGCTCTAAGAATTCATAACTAAATCTCCAAGGAGATGCAAGCCAAGCATCTAATATTCATGGACATGCTGGTCCCCACAGCTAAAATCTCCGGGATGCCGTTATAAGTAAACTCATTGTCCCAGACCAAAAGTTCTGTAGTCTCTTGACCATGTGTCCACATAAGTGTCATTGTGAAATCTTCTAATTGATCAATACAGAAATTTCAGTAGAAACACAACAAATTAGATGGGAAAAAGCTTAAAAGCCACCTAATTCAACAAAAATAATAACACGGAAGGCTCCAACTAGAAACAAACAGCTTTGTAAACTCTTATGCAAGAACATAATAATGTCATGATGAGCTAAAGCAAATTTGACATAAAATTTAGTTTTTATACATATCAATTTTAATATTGGAGCCTTGTTATATAATAAATTTCAACACTATAATTGTATCAGCAGTTGTGAATTTTGTCTACATTAAATAATTTTAAATTATTTATTTAATTATTTCAAACTCTTTATAGTAATTTTTTAAATAACAATTTAACAATATAAGAATAAGAATTAAACAAAGTATAAATGTGAAACTCTCAGTGGATAATACATAATGTTTTCAAAGTTTAATAATAAAATATAAAAATGTCAAAATTTGTAGAATGTTGGGTTCAAAGCTTACTCTTGGTCCATTGCAGGTTATTCCTGGTGGTGCCTGTTGGTTATATGTGATGCCTTGTACCAAACAGTTGGGGTCATGCAAAGCAAATATGACCTACTCTGTAGTCTGTTGTGCAGAGCCAGCAGTAACCCCTGAGCATCGCCAGGTGTGACCCAGAAAGCAAAAAAAATTAAAAAAATAAAAAAATAAAGTAGAGATTATCAATTGACAGCATTTGCTTCATCTAGAGCAGTCAATAAAGCAGATCCCCAGGTTTTTACATGATTTTCCAATAGAAGTTGCATTTTTACTTTTTAACCTCATACTATGGTCTGCAGGATATGGTTTGATTTGCTCCTGAGCACAACCCACTACCCATGTCCTGTTGGCCAAGCACCACCCATGCGTGATATTTAGACAAAAAATGCACTGTTTGATCAGAGAGATAGTATGGATGAAAGGCACTTGCCTTCTGTGAGGTTGAACCTAGTTTACACCATCTCTGCTCAACATTGCAAGGAGTGATCCCTAAACACAAAACCAAGTAATCCTTGAGTATTTCCCCAATACTCAGTCAGTAAGCCCTGGCTGTTGTCCCAAAATTATAATGAACAAAATAATGGTAATAATAAAGAAAATTGTTGATGACAAATGCTCTTGATGGCTAAAAGGACAACATTGCGTAGTAAAATATTTCTGACTCTATAAGAAATTCAGAATATGCAGACCATGAACATGAAAAAGATTTAGAACAACTTCTTTTATGTATGCATAGCAATAACATATAAAAACATGAAGCTTACAAATAATAACCAGTAAGATGACTGGTTTATATATAGATGTACATATATAAATATATATATTACAAATATTAACCAGTAAAATGACCAGTAAATAAATTGGAAAAATAATTTTAACAAGTTTATTTATTTACAAAAACTCGTACTAACTAAAAATCACTTGTATCACTTGTCTTCCTGTTGTCCATCAATTTGCTCGAGCAGGCACCAATAACATCTCCATATGTCCTGTCACATGCTAGTGTAGCCCAAGGCCATCTGCTAGCTCCAGGAACATAAAGAGCCTCAAACCATTCCATCAGGTCATGGGAATGAGGTCTATAATTGTTACTGGTATTTAGCATATCAAATACGACACGGGTAGCTTGCCAGGCTCTGCTGTGCAGGTGGGATACTCTTGTAGTTGCCTCTCATCTCGTGCATTTATTGATGAACCAGGCTGTGATCAACTCTTCTGCTGTGTGGAGCTCTGATGAACTGGGGAGTCCAGATGTGGAAAATGGCAGTCCTCATGGTGTGGGGAGTCCTCTGGCTTCTTGCAAGGCTCTGCTGGGATGGCAGGTCAGGGCTAGAACTTGTCTTCCCTCTTGGGCACCTCGTGATCAGCTAGGCACAGGGAGAGCCGGTAGCAGCTCTGCCCTTGTATGTGAGTCTCTGGATCAGGCATACCTGGGCTGGGCTTGAAAAAGACTGCTGTAGGGAGGGACTCTGATTAGCCGGGCTTGTTATCATCTCTTCTGCTGGGTGCAGCTCTGACTAAAAATAATAACTAAAAATGAAATTGAATGAATTAAGTTATTTTTACAAGGTCAGGGAAAAACATGAATGAATGAAAATATCATGTGAATTATATGAAATGGCACGTAGCAACATTAGAAAACGCTTATTATAAAAAAAGTATCAGCACAAATGCATCAAAATGTCTGAAATTATGGACTGCCAATATCAAATTTTTATATGTATATGGAACAATAAGTATCCTTAGCTGTTAGTGCTGTAAATATAAGTTTAGCAACTTTAAAACATTACCAGAAATATCTACTGAAATTACAGATTTTTCCTACTCTGTGTGATAGAGCAATTCCTTTCTGAGGTATAAAATAAGTAGCAAAAATACAGTGTATAAGAACAGGATATATAAAAAATGTTTATATCATAATTTTTGGTAGCCTCAAACAGGGAAAAGTAGAAATATTCTTTACAGGTAAATAAATTTTGTGTATTAACAATATGTCTGTGAGACTCACAGACATGGGGCAGAGCTGCTATTGACTCTCCCTGTGCAAGTCCCTCACGAGATGCCCAGGAGGGATGGCGGGTTCTAGCCCTGGCCCTCCACCCTAGCAGATCCTTGCAACAAGCCAGAGGGCCCTCCACTCCATGAGGGCCTCCATCCACATCCGAATTCCCTCTAGTAAAAACTACACCCAGTGGACCAGCCTATCTCATCTAGTTCCACCCTGCAGCAGGTTTTTTTTTTTTAAATCCGGCTCAGGTACGCTGATCCAGAGACTCACAGACATGGGACAGAGCTGCTACTGACTCTCCCTATGCCCAGCCGCTCACAAGGCACCCAGGAGGGATGGCGGGTTCTAGCCCTGACCCGCCACCCCAGCAGATCCTTGCAACAAGCCAGACGACCCCCCCCCCGAGCCCCCCACTCCATGAGGGCCTCCATTCTCCACATCTGGACTTCCCACTAGTCAGAACTCCACCCAGCAGACAAGCCTATCACAACCCAGCTTGCGAAGTTGCTTGCGGCCCCATGGTTCATCAATAAAAAGCTGGATTTAGAGATGACTACAAGAGTATGCTACCCGCGGCAGAGCCTGGCAAGCTAACCATGTCGCATTTGATATGCCAATTACCAGTAACAATTATAGACCACATTCCCATGACATGATGGAATGGTTTGAGACTCTTTATGTGCCTGGAGCAAGCAGGTGCCCTTGGGCTCTACTAGCATGAGACAGGACATATGGAGATGTTACTGGTGCCCGCTTGAGCCAATCGATGATGAACGGGAAGACAGTGATACAGTGATTAACAATATGGAATATTATCCACCAAGGATAAATAATATATGCAACAACATAAACAAAATAAAATGTCTTAAATAAAAGAATTTGGATATTAATTTACACTGTATTATTTCAGTTTGTAGGAGCATTCAGACCAAGCTTAACTATTGCTAGAGAGCTCAGGTACTGGCTATTGTTTTTATTTTTTCATGTGGGGATCATAACTAGTAGTACTCAAGGCTTACTCCTCTGCTCAAGATCAGTCCTGGGGTGCTTAGGGTTCCATCTGATGTGCAGCGCACCAAATCCAGAACATCTGTGTGCAATGCAAGTATCTTAGCTGCTGTATTATCATTCTGGTTCCTCGTGAAAACTATTTAAATGAATGATGATTTAAGGCCAGTTTGGTGGATTTGCAGTGGAAATATTTGTATGGTGATACATTAGAGTATTTACCTTAGAAAAGATCATTCATAAAGCAGAAAGTTTGCCATTTTGGTCTCTTTCAGATGTTGTTTCTCTTTTTAATAAAAATATTGCCAAAAATAAGTTAGAAAATAAATATTGAAAGGATAAAAGTAATTTGCAACACATGACATTGACAAATCATTGTATGAGAATGCATTTTCCTGCCTCCTCTCTAAATTCTGTATATAATTAATTGTACTATATGATCCCAGACTGATTGTGTCCAAATACTAACAGTAATATTTACAGAAACTACATGAAAAATCCAAGTCTTTAACAACTCACTACCATTGATCATTTATTCACAAAGAATTATTTTTATAGAAAACATAACATTTTGCATAGAGTAACCTTTTATTTTTCCCAAATCAATTTGTATTGATGTATCATAGTTTACAATAATATTGACATCATTTTATTCTTGCAGTTCTGATATACCATGTGCACTTACCTAATTTGAACACTACTATTGAAATATTAACATGTATATATTTATCAATAATACACATATAGAGGCTGGAGTGATAGCCCAGCAGGTAGGGCATTTGCCTTGCATGTAGCAGGCCCATGCCGGCTCGGGTTCAACTCCCGCATCCCATATAGTCCCCCGGAGCACTGCCAGGAGTAATTCCTGGAGTGCAGAGCCCGGAGAAACCCCTGAGCATTGCTGGGTGTGACAGAAAAATAAAATAATACACATATATTGTCAACCAAAAATAAAGGAAACAGAAAACTTTGTAAACAAACATTGTTTTATCAAAAATGAAAAATATACCAGTAACTAAAGGTGAAGCAAGGTTTTATAAGATTGGCTCTAAAATTGATTCACTGCAACACTTAGAGTGTTTTTTGACAAGTTTCTATTTGATCAAAACTGCCACATAAAGGAGAGTTTTGAGGGTCAGGAAGATAGCTCAAAGTGAGTGGAGTGTATATTTGCATACCAAGGCATAGAATCCAATTGCTGGTATCCTGTTCTGCCTCTCTACTTAGCACTTCTGGGGAAGCTCTAAAACCCTTGGGTAACAGCAACATTAAACTGTCAGACAAAACCAATGGACTGAACGAGTGTTGCCTGGAATTTTTCTGGGCCCCAACATTCTGGGATTCTGGGATCTAGCGCAAAAACAGATCTGCCAAAAACAAGAGATTATTGTACACAAAGGGCTGAATGTATGCTTTGCATTCAAGAAACCCAGGTTTCATTTCGAACATCCAGGGGTATGCTGAGGATGAATCCTCTTGGAATTTAAGAAAACTTGTTTCAGAGCTTTGTGCCAATTTCTTTAATCATTCATTGGTGTTCTCATACAGAGACAAACATGTATCCAGTGGCTTGATCCTATTACTCTTTGAGCCATTATAACAATTTGTTGTACATCAGACTGTTAACAATAAATTTTGGTCACAATTATGTCAATTTTATTTTCTTCTTTAAATATTTCTGAATTCTTCAACTAATATACTAAGCTATAGTCAAATAAAAAGGTATATAAAATTCTTTACATAGTTATTAATAAAGTTCACCAAGAAACTAATAACTGAAAAGTCATTTAAAAGATCTGTTTTACTCAAAAAAGATATAACTTTGCATATAACTTGTAATCTAGATATAAAAACTTGATCTGATAATTCTACCTTCATCACACAATCAGAAGTGTCTGGTTCAGTAAAGCAGGGTTGAGGACACACTACTCAGGTCAGTGTCCAATTCCACGTGCTTTCCTAAACCAGACACAACTTTGGAGCCCTCTAAGCTTAGGCAGCTTGGCTTTGATCTTCCATGTTGTTACGACCTGAGCGCCATATATTAAGACCCTAGCACTGGCAGCCTAGTCAGAGGAGTCCCTTAGCTTCCTGAGCAGCTTGGAGGTTGCCAGTACACACACACACACACACACACACACACAGAGCATTGAGAAGGAACAAAGTATTCCTAACATGTTGACTACTAAAAGCTTCCACCCAGGACCCTTTTCCACAGCCAAGTTTATCTTTCAGTGAAAATTCTTGAAAGGATGCTAATCTGCTGTATAAAAAACTTTTTCTTGTTTGATGAGGCTGAGAACTATGTCTCCAGGGTCAATCTGATTTTTATATGCAACTTCATCTTGACAGGAATCCTAAGAGCTTTACTATTGAAGAAAATGTCACCTCATGCATCCTGGAACAAGGTCATGGTAATCCATTCTTGATTACAATCATTGTTCTCAAACAACACATTTTATTCTTGGTAGTTTTCAGACCCCACTTTAAAAGACCCTGTATTATGTGACATAAAAATAAGCCTATAGCGTATTATACTTGTACAGCTGTCCAAACTTGAAAGAGCTACCAAGAGGAAGTTATGCTAAGGATACTTCAGTGCACAGTACTCTTACATTATACACACAGTTGTACATATTTACGCAATGGAAATAGAGCAGGAATTAATAGGGTTCTTAATGATTCTTAGCCTACACAAATACACTTACACTATTTTGTATGATTTTTAAAAGTAAAGCAAAACTTTAATTTCTTTTTATGCTTATTATTTAAGATAAGGGTGACATTGTTAAAGAGTTTTCAAACTTTACTTTCTCAAGGAAGATATGTGTTTATGTCCTCCACTAGCCTGTGACATGAGCAAGCTAGGCATATGAGGCAGCGTTTGTTCAATGAGTTGTTTGTGAACCCAAGTTCCTTGCATTGTTCCCTCCTCTGCATGCTTGCTAAATATGGTAGGAGTCTGTTCCTTAGCAGGCAATAAAATAAAAATCGGGAGAATGGTGAAAGATACTTTTTTTTAAACAAATAAAGCTGATAGCTGCAAGAAAGCCTGGAAAATGCACTTCTACATTAATCGTTATTGTTGCATTTTAGTTATGTTTCTATGAATATATGAGAGAAGAGGAAATGCATTGTGACAAGTAAAGAAGATACTGTCACAGTTTTGTGAATAATAGAGTCAGCAGAAATCTGAAAAAGGAATTGCAAGCTAGGGTGGAAAATTAATGCAGCTCAAACTGGTCATAATAGCTCTGAACTAGAACTGTCATTCCCACTGCCCTTATCTTCTTTCTCAATCTTCTTCACAATGGAAATTTTTAAAAACTGGTATAGATCTCTCTGAAAGATGTCTTCTCCCTTCCCCCCAAAACAGTATCTGTCATGAAATTAGCACACAGGAGAGAGAGAGGGGTCTGGTATAAAATAATATATCTTAATTTCATGGGCTTCATGTAATCTAGATGGTACCCACAAGGTCTTTCTTATTTATTATACACACCAGGGTGATTCTGAATATCTTGTTCTCTGGTTCTCTGTATGCTGAAAGGGTCACACTCGCCTGCTTGAGAGCAAACTAGTATGATCCTTCCTATAACCTTAACTGATAGTATCAACATAGGGTAGTAGTTTCCTGATAAATTCAAACTGTCTCACACTGGGTCCAGTGGGTATAATGAGGAGCTGTGCCCAATCTAGATAACATAGATGTCTTAGTAGATGTATAATGATAAGTCAGAAGTTGCTCATTCAGAGTCAAGGTGACTTGTGCAACTGCCACACCCTCCATCAGTGTTTACATGGAAGGGAGCTCTTATTAGTATGAACCCTGGCTTAAGAACATGTAAATAGATTGAGCTGTGAGTGGATAAAACATCAAACTCCCAAGTTAGCTAGGCCCGTCATCCAACATGTTATTCTGTGAAGGGGTACTATGAGTTTGACTACCACTGAAGTTGATAGGTTGCTATTAAGAAGTTAGCACAACGAGAGATGAATAAACAAGTGAATCTACTGGTTGGAATTGAAAGTGAGAAAACAATTAATCACAACAGTTATTAACAATTGCTTCAAAAGTAGTAAATTTAGCAAGATAGAAATTGTTTTTTTTAAATTAAAGAGTATACACTGTATTTTAAAGAGTATCTTTTATTCTCTAAGTTACTTTACTAGGTATATTCACTTGATGGCCTCTGGGATCCCTGCTAGAAGATTCTAATTTTATACAGTAGAAAAGAGCCGTGGGAGAAAAGCCACAGTCTCCCTTTAATCTCTACTGCCCCAGATCCCCTATAGAAATTACCTAAAATTCCTACCCTGTGAGTTTTCCTTACATGGCACCAGTTCATATATCTGCAAGGAGACATAAAGAATATAAATCTATTTCAGATGAGGTATACCATTCTGAATTAAGATCAAAAGAGAATGGGTAGGAATTCATCCCTTGATGTCTCTATCCTATATCGTTTAACTCTTTTCCCTGATAACCATGAAAGAGAAATTAACATAAATAAAGTAAGACAAATTAACACTCAATAACTATTTAGAGTATTGACCCGAAACTCTAAGCCAGAACTGAAAGATTGTGCTTGACCCTGTGGTTCAGTTATCCTGAGTGACTTAGGATGGAAAAAAATATGAATTAATGAGGGCACTGGGAAGTGTAGTGCATGGTTAAAAATGAGTGAGATTGTTACCTTGCAGATGCTAAATCTGTGATTGTTATCTGTTGCAATGACCCAGGAGCTTGTAAATGCCCGGTGATTTGTGCTTGTACGCCCTCTACCCAAATATTGTATAAAAGGCTTAAACTGCGTTCAGTAAAATGAGAACTGCTATCCAGAACTCCCTGCTGCATCAGTGTCTTGCTTTCCTTTCTTAGCAGCAGCAAGGCAGAGTTTCTCCCAAGTCCATCCCTCTCCTTTTTCCACAGGGATGAAGTCTGGCAAGATCTAGGTCTCCCTCATTCTTTCCGGGGCCTGCTGTCCAGGGCCCACGACAAAATATTACTCTGTGAATAAAAAATAAAAAAAGAAGGAAGGATAGAGGAAAGATAGGTGTATGGTTTTATCAGGTACACTAAATATTTTCTTCAACTTATTCATATTTCTGCACTTAACATGACATAAGCAATCAATAAAGACCCTGAAAAAAGTGAAGAGTTCCTATTGCAGAACACTGTTGTCCAGAGCCTCTGCATCTTGCCTACAGCTACCTCCTGTGGGCCATTTTGTAGATAAGGGGCAAGGAAACAGTTTGAATGTGGCAGTATATCTTATCAAGTATTCTATGTTAGCTGATATAAATATATTCTCTCTTGCTACCAGTGTCATCATGGGACTAGATAGATCTTACCAATATGTTTACCTGGCCACATTGGACCTCTAAGTAATTAGACCAGAGAGAAATGCTGTTTGCCTCCAAGCAACCAAGCATGGCTCTCTAATAAGGCTAAAGGCAATTATACAAAACAATTCTGAAGTAAAGATGAGAATCTTGTGAAGACTTGGAGAAATATATACCTGACTGTAGAATATCCATTGGTACAGATGCATGCCTTTGTATTCTGAGATACAGTTCATTTCCCTTCCCCATCTACCAAGGACCTGCAGCCTGGACTGGGGCAATAAAACATTTCAATGGGGCTGGGTGAGGTCGTGGGAGAAGTACCTGAGGAGGATTGACCTTAACTCCTTTCCATTTACATTGATGTGGGTCAGTCTGGGCTGAAATGTTATAAAAGCTTAGCCTGCTTTCTTCAGGCCCTTTTAGCTTTTTGGCAGTTTTGGCTCCTCTTTGTTCTCTGCCTCGCCTCTCCTCTCCTTTCTCTGCCCTGTTGAGCCGTGGCATGTGGTAGCGGATATCTTGGTCTAGGATTCTAAACTTTGTCTAGGATCCTAAAAGTGACTGGGGCCCAGACAGGAACCTAAGGTCTGGAGTTTTATATGAGAACAAGTGTGAGTAAAGTCTTTTGAAACTTTGCTGGATTCTCACGTCTTTCTCTGTTCACCAGCGGCCAATCCCCTGCAGCAGAAGGGGATCCCCTGTCCCTGCTCCCAGATTTGGTCGGGGTGCCAACCTGGAGATTCCACGGAGATAAATATCCCACCAAGATAAATACCCTGCTCCTGGAATTTGTCAGGGAGCCCAGAGTACTCCAAAAAGTTCCCATTCAAAGTTTTAGATTATAATAGAGAATACAATATGAATGGTTCCACTGTTACCACACCCCCACAAAAACACACACATTTTCATCATTTATACTTCACTACAACTTGATAGAAGTTATATGATTGTTTTCATTTTCTAGATCAGGTTTGGAAGCTTTTATGTTTAAGAGCATGTGGATATTTATAGCATCACCGATGGGCCATACAGTACAAAAGAGACCTCAGGCAGCTGACAAGAACCATACATGTCTGTCATGTCATGTACTGGAGTCAGTGAACTTGATTTCTTTATAAGCTACTTATACATCTAGCATATTTCAGGTTGGCTGTTCCATACCCTTGTTCTAGATAAAGAAAATGAAGCACAGGAAAACAAAATGACTTGCAAAGAATCACAGAATTTATGTGTAACTTTTGTAGGTTTAGAATGTAATGGTGTTGAGTCGGTTTCCTATAGGAGGAATTGTCTAGTGGAAATGTTGCTGGTAAATGAGCATATCCTTGCCTTCCTTTGCCGCTCAGCCTGAGAATAGCCATGAGAAGGTTGAGCTGTGTGACAGATTCAGAACAGAGCAGTTCAAGTGGTGTTGCCCAATAATTGCCTTCCCTGCAGGAGAATTTTTTTGTCTTTCAGATTTTTTAAAAAATGCTTTTATTATACCACCATAAGATATACAATTACAAAGGTGTTGATGTCTGTATATCAGTCATACAGTGTTCCAGCACCAATCTCACCACCAGTGCTCATTTCCCACCACCAGTGTCCCCTGATTCCCTCCACCCTCCCCCCCATCCTGCCTCTATGGCAGGCACTTTACCTCTTCTCTCTCTCTCATACACACACACAAACACACACATAGACACACAATTTCTCTCTCTCTTCCTTCTCTTACACATTATGTCTTGCAATAAATGCATTTAGAGGCTATCATGTATATTCCTTTGCATATATTCAATGCTCAGTTCTAGACTGGTGTTATCATTTCCAACAATTATTAGTACACTGTTCCTTTCTCTATCTTACCTAACCTCTGACTCCCACACACTTGCAGTAGATTCCACCCACTGACAAGACCTCCTGACCAATGTTTTGCCTGGCTTGGATATTGGTAGCATACTATTTTTATATCCTACAAATAAATGCCATCATTCTATATCTTTCCTTTTCCCTCTGGCTAATTTCACTCAGCATGATCATGTACATCTCCAACCATTTATAGGCAAACTTCAAATTTGACCCAGCTATACCACTCATGGGAATATACCCTGGGAGGCCAAAAACACACAACAGAAACACCATCTGCACTTACATGTTCATAGCAGCTCTATTCACAATAGCCGGAGTCTGGAAACAACCAGAGTGCCCGAGAACAGATGACTGAATAAAGAAACTGGCACATCTTCACAATGGAATACTACGCAGCTGTTATGAAAAACAAAGTCAGAACAGAATATTTGGATGATTAGCAGCTTCACATGGGCCAAGAACCTGATAATCCTTTTGCAATTAAAGCAGGATATCAGGGATCAAGGAGGTGTTTTAGCAAGGGAAAACGAAGAAAGGTAGCCTAGAGATACTCAGTTTCATGTAGTGAAAACTAAAACAGTGCAATGACATCAAGTATTTTCAGTTACAGGAAAGATATCCCATTGCCAGAGTACCTGTATGCCAGCATAGCCAAACGAGGGCAGACAAGGTACCACATGCAAAAGCAACTGTCCTGGAACAAAATACAGACAGTGGGTGGTCCTTAAATGCTGGCACATAATTAAATAGGGGCTTAACAGAAAACGGATGAATTACTTGTCATAGTTTCACTATTGCTACCACTTGGAATAGTAAGAAATAATTTAGACTAAAGAGAGCATATATATGCATTCACTTGACTTCCCATTTCCATCTAATTAATTTGTCAGTTCACATTGTCTTTAGACTGGGGGGATATATTAGTTATTCATTGCTGCCTAACAATTTATTCTTAGATTTAGCAATTTAAACAAAACACATTATCATCTTGATTTTTTTTTTCAAGAGTTCTCAAGGTTAGGAACTGGGAGAGATTAGCTGGATGGCATTCACTTAGGGTTTCTTAGAAAGTTACTGCTTAGTTCTCCATCTAGAGATGCCTCATTTGAAGAGCTGAAGAATTGGCTTCCAGGCTGGTTCCACTAGTAGTGGAGAGGATGCTTTAGGTGATTCCCTATGGGTCTCTTATCATCCTGCTCACATCTTGTGACATCTGGCTTCCTCCACAGTCAGCGATTCCAGAGAGACAAAGAGAGCCCAAGACAGAAGCTGCAGCCTTTTAATAACCTAATATTAGATGTGGGCATTCCATGCTTCTGTCATATTTTAATTACTAAAAGCAAATTATTCAGTCCAGCTAACACTTATGGCTTAGTAAATTAAGTGCAGACTCCTGAGAAGATGGATCTCAGAAAATTTTGGACATACTTTAAAGATGATATTGACCACACATTCATGTTACAAATTTCTGAATATACCAAAATCTCAGAATGCCCTATTCTGTTCTGTTTTTCTGTCCTGTTTTGCTCTGATATCTTTGGTGATAATCAGTTTCTTGAGTGTTCTAGGTAGAGTTAATGAAGTTCCAAGCAACAATGACCACAGTGTAACTCACTTAAAAGCTCTCTCCAGTGGCTGTGACCCATTCTTTCTGGCTTTGACTAGTTTGAATCAGTAGCCCTTTCTGCACAGGGTAGGAGAGGTAAGGAATGAGAAATGACCTTCCTTATTTCTTCTTCTATAAGCTCCTGCCAACTTTGACCCAATTATAATTGGAATATATGCTTTTTAAAACATTGGTTTAACAAAAGCTATTTAATTGTAGCTGTTTTTCCCCTTTGGAGCAATCTTTGTGGCTTTTTCTCACCATTAGCCAGTGCCGTAGGCAGTTACTAGAAAGGACTAAATTGAGTTGCTTTTGTTATTAGCTGTGGTTTGTGAGTCAGCTTACTGCTTCTAAAACAATTACAGAGGGAAGCTATTATTTTGAATAGAAATTTGAGTATATTTAGAAGAAAATGAACCATGTATTTTCCTGTGGCTGCCACTGCTTTCCAATCTAATTTTAAAGATGAAAAGACTAAAAAGATTGTAAAGAAGGAAAAAAAGAATGAAATAGATTGAAAGTATGAGAAAGTGAGTATTAAGGATTTAATGACTAGGAGACGAAGACTTGAAAGGACTATGACAATGCTCAAAGATTAGAAAAACAGACATTTGAAATTTGCAGAATATACAGCTAAATTATTTTATTATCCTGAGATTTCCCCAAATCACAGGAATTGTGCTGACTTATTATCCCAATCCTTGTGAGAGTAAAGAGATCAATTCTGAAGCGCTTCGTTCTTTTAAAGATACATTTTGTGTTCAGTGACTCTTCTGGAGTAACAATGACACAGCATAATAAAATCATTGTTTGTGTTTTTGCATTTGCCCCAGAAATGTCATATGTGGTTACAATTTCTAGTTTTTAAATGAAATACAAATTGGAACTGGAATAAAAATATGCTCTCTTTGACCTAAATAACATCCAGTTAATAAGAAATTAATTTTTTCCCCATGCTGCTTGTATTTGAATATTGTGAATATGTCCTCTACATCACAAGTCTTTCAGGAATTTTCCATGTAAGTAACATTTTTTTAAAAAACTGTGTTTTACTTATTTTTTTTAAATTAAATTCTAATTTCGGCCACTTTACATCCTTTTTAGGAAGTAGTTAGAGTATAGGTAATATGTTAAGTACCTATGGATGTCACAGATTTTTAGCAGACTGACTAATACTGTTAAATGTATTTATTATAGAATTTCTGAAATATTTTGCATATCTAAATTTACAAAAAACACTATCTAAGGTGAGATAATATATTTTAAGAATAAAAATGTTCACTCTTTTACTCTTTCAAACACATTTTAATTCCAGTTCATTATAGAATAATTCTAAAGGTTAAAATGTAATTTTATAAATTAAGTATAATGAAACAGTAGCTGCAGAGTCAAATGAAAAGCTAAACAATTATGCTGAGAAATACATCAGTGTGAAATATTAATTTATCACTAATATTTCTTTTCAATGAAGATTTCATTATGAATAATTCAAGTTCAGAAACTTCTGATGGTTTTCCTTTTCCTTTTACATTGTTTGTGCTCCAAGCCTGATCTAAACCTTCAACATTTCCAACCTCAGTTCTTACTCCACACCACTCCCAATCTTAGTAGAGTCTGGGCAGTAAGCAAAGTTGAAATCCTTGGGCTTCAGTAGTATAAGAAGAACTCTTAACACATGTTCTTTTGAGTGTCTATTCTTTAATCCAGGTTAAGACTGATGATTCTTTATTCTGTAGTTTTCTTATTTTATATAGAACATAGTTCCAAACACATAGCTGAGGATACCTCTGGTACACTTGAGTATCTGGATTGCTTATGATGCTAGATATAGAAGGATCTTAGTATGTTCTAACTGATAATGGCAAAATATCAGAAATGTCTACACATTTTTCTTGTGTCAGTATGTGGATAATAATTGTCAAAGCTACCAAAATTCTAACCAAAACATTTAAGACCAAATTTTCTGCATCAGTTTTCTTGTAACTTATTGAATTTATATTATTATTGTAGTGAGTATTTTAGTGTAATATTTTACAGCACATTTAAGATGACAGTCCGTTTTAGTGGTTATTAGAATTTATTTCTTAGAGTGAAATTGGAAAATAACATGATCTAACTTCATATTATAACACTGATAGTCTATAAATTCTTTAAGACTTTGCAAATCTAAAAAGGCCTTTGTCATCATTATCCCAGTGATCTCGAAGGCATAACTTTCTAATGATTTTCCTGAGTATTTTCAGAGATGAAAATACTGCAGAGTCAAAATGAAAAGCTAAACAATTATGCTGAGAAATACATCAGTGTGAAATATTAATTTATCACTAATATTTCTTTTTAATGAAGATTTCATTATGAATAATTCAAGTTCAGAAACTTGTGATGGTTTTCCTTTTCCTTTTACATTGTTAAGTAGCTATGGATGGCGCATAATTTCAGAACCTACTAAGACACTTCTTAGTAGGTTTGAAGAAAATAATAAGGAGTTAGTTTTGGACATCAGTTTAAATACTTTGGGGAGATACCTACTTAGTCATCCTAAAATAAGAAAATATTTATCTCAGTGACTAGACTGGGCATCATTCTTCAGAATGCACAACAGAATGCTTTGAGAGTGATAAATCTATAAAGGATGAATTTAAATAAGATCTAAATTTGACAATAAATACCCAGATTTATTAGGATAAAATTATGTTACCACTTCTTAAGTCGGTATTATCAAGAAAGCATCAGAGTTCGAGATTTGTTAGAAAAATACTTCCATTAAAATTGTTTTAGGGCCCATGCCATAACACAGAGTGAGGACGCTTGCTTACCTTGGACACGGCCTACTAGCGTTCAATCCCCAGCACCCCGTATGTCCCTTGAACACAGTCAAGAGTAATTCCTGAGTGCAGAGCTAAGAATAATACCTACGCATCTGCTGTGTGTGACCAAACTGCCAAAATAAATTTGTTTTAATAATGATATAGTATCAAAGGGAAAGAAATAAAGTTCAAATGCATCTTTCTTATTGCTTCTCATGGAAATATAACACAAAATTGTATATTTATTCTTCACCAAATCTATTAGTCTTTAAGTGTTGGGGTACTCCTCCGGGGTCCCCGACAGTGCCGGGAAGTGAGTTCCCTTCTACCTCCAAAGCCGGCGGGGAATGGATGAAGACTCAGAAATCCAATGCAGTTTCAAAAGGCTTTACTTATCACAGGTTCAGGAATACAAATCAGCAACAGAAAAAACCCTGTGCTTAGGATTCCCGGCTAGAACCCCAGCCACATGTAGGCCAAGATGGCAACCACCATGTGTTAAGGCCCTGTAAAGAGGAGGCAAAGACAAGACTCCCAAGAAGAGTGCAAGCCCAAAAAGAAAGCCCAAAAAGGAGAGAGCCCAAAAAGAGGAAGCAGCCTAGTTTTATACCCCTGCAACTCAGACCTCCCACTATTATGGGAAGCAGGGAGGGTCAAATGCCCTCAGGTAATTTCTCCCAGCACCTCACCTAGGCCCTTCTATAGGCTAATGTTTTGAGCCAAGATCTGCCTGGAAATGCCTTTATAGGGTAGAGAAGGGGGTTTCTGAGATGGCATGCCTCTGTACCAAAGACTATAATAATGCTAGTTAAATATTTCTCCAAGCCTTCACAAGAGTTTCCTCTACTTCACCATAGTTTTGTATTTTAATTGTTTTTGAGTTATCAGGGAGCCATGCTTGCTTGCTTGGAGGCAAACAGCATTTCTCTCTGGTCTAATTACTTAAGAGATCCAACGTGGCCAGGCAAATATGCTGGTAAGATCTAGCTAGTCCCACGATGATTGTGGTAGCATGAGAGAACATTTATACCAGCCATTACAGAATACATGGTCAGATAAACTGTCACATTTAGACTACCCCCCTATCTACAAAGTGGTCTGTAGGAGGCAATCCAGGGCAGATGCAGAGGCTTTTAGGCCTTTAGGTGTCCTGCAACATTTATGAGTGATAAAAACACTGAGTTGGAGGGCTGGAGTGATAGTACAGTGGCTAGGGCATCTTCTCTGCATGCAGCCTACCTGGGTTGGATCCTTGGCATTACATGTGGTCCCCTGAGTATTTCCAAGAATGATTCCTGAGTTCTTGGTTCAATTCTCAGCATCCCACATGGTCCCCCAAACATTGCCAGGAATGATTTCTGAGTTCAGAACCAGCAGTAACCCCTGTACATCACAGGGTATGACCAGAAAATTTTATAAATTTCATTGCTAAATCTTGGCAATTGTGGTCATAAGTTTTCTATGTGTATAACATTGGCGTATCTAATGTATCATTCATTATATTTGGCTTCAGAGCTTCTAGTATCTGTTCTTTGAGTCCATCTAAGTCCAATGTTGTCATGTTGGTCGTCTGGGCATACACACCTCCCATAATTGTTCTAGAAGAATAAAACCAGCTTTAATTATTGTAGTGTGCCACACAATTCCAGGGATCCAATTTGTGGAATAGAAATGTTTACTTCTACAAGCAAAAAAAATATAATGTGTCTGTTAACACATCTGTTAACCACATTCCATTTATTGACTAGCATAAAGCTAACAGGTTTTTCCTCCTTTATTATTTCAGCCAATCCAATCTCCTTTCCTTAGACTCATAAATTCTTTAAAAATCTTATAAAGAACTGTAGGGTGGTGGTTTGCAATGGGTAGGATTTTGCTTATAGATATTAGACAGGTTAGAATAATTTCAGAGAAATTTATATTTTAAGAAAAAGATTAAAATGTAGAGAGCCAACATCTTTCTCCCATTTTTTTCCAAGTGAGTTTTGATCTCAGGACACATTGATTATAAAATTAAGTTGTTTAGCTCATCTTAGAAAGAAAGGTCAGGTAAATGGTACATAGGTTAAGGTGCATGCCTTGCAGGTGGCCAACATTACTTCCATTCCCTGCATATCATGATTCCTTAGCATCATGCTGCCTGGGTTCCTGGGTTCCTTTAGAGGAGGCATGGATCCCAATCAGCATGTCATCCTTGGGTCTTTGCATTAGACATATGCCCAGTAGGCCAAAAATTGTTGGGGTTTAGTGTGGGGTAGACTGTTGGAAGGTCCTTCCCACCATCAGTCCTACACCCTTCCCAATATAAGAGACTTTGAAGATAAAATTACTAAGTCTGGATCTTACCATAGAAAGAATAATGTACCTATCCCCAGCTAATTCTGTGAATTTTCTTCAGTGAACTTGAAATTTATCTCTCTTTTATTCTCTGAACATATTAACCTGATTCTTTTCCCTTGGGTTGTGAGTATAGCATCATGGTCTTTTCACTAAAAAAATAATAATAAAGTGTTTCAGTAGATTACTGTATATGCCATATAAACAATGAGCTCAGAAGTCAAAATGACTGAAAAAAATGTTGTCTAATAAATTTCGTTAGAAACTTGACCTAAAACAAACTCCTTATTTTGCTGGAGGCAGATGAAAATGTTATGACTTACATGAGTGGAATATAACTTTCACAAGTTAAATATTTTTCCTTTTGAGTTTTCTAGGAAAATAAAAGAATAATAGAAGAATGTCTGGGTTGCTAAAGCCTAAATTGCACATTCGGAAATCCCAGACACCACGTCACAGATACAAGCATGGAGACTGCTGGTAGTTTCCTGAGATGGTCCTCCTGAATGACTGAGCCCCAAGTGTACTACTGACTGGGTTTAGTTAAAATAAATTCTCTTTTCCATGCATCAAAAAAAATCTCTAAGCCACATTACAGGACAACTATGTTTGAGTGATAAGGTAAAATAATAAAAATCCCCCAAACCTAAGCTGTTTGAGGCAGTGGATAGATTGAACATAAACTCTTCTCTGACTTCCTTCTGACACTTGCTATTTTCGTGCAATACATATCCTAAGAGAGTTCAGGACCCATTTTCATTAAGATGGTCATAGGACCATCCAGCACCCTCACTGCTCCATCTCCTCTGATAAGAGAGATCATAGATGAGGTCCAAAATCAATGTCTTTAGTTCTGTTCTGTGCATTTAGCTGACATTAGCATTTGATCACACAGGCAGGGACTTTTGTGTATATAGGAACAAAACTCATGGCATCACCAACTGCTTTCTCATATTTGAAATTTCAGTATTTAAGGATTTATATTTGTTAATAAGCAGGAATTAGCATAGCAATTAAGCAGGCATACTGCTTCATAAATCAATTAAATCAAATTGCTTTTCTTCTCGATCTTAGGGCAAGGGAAATGGAAACCTGATAGCATTTTAAACTAAGATTTACATTGCATGATATGAAAAGGGATTAAAGAAAAACTATGTTGAAACTGTCAGACCTTTCCATAATATATTTATATACTAAATAGTTAATAAATGTCATCTTAACATTCATTGTCAGGAAAAAAACAGGAAAGGATGTTATTTCCTAATGATCTGCTTCATTTTCTAATTTTAAAATTCATTATGTTGGGCTTTTAAATTACAGATGTTGTTTTACTTCCAGTTGGATTATTTGTGACTTGTTTGGGGAAATATAGCAAGAGATAATTTGACAGTTCTGGGAACAGGAGGCTAAGGTCAAGAAATCATGAAGATCTTCATACTCAAAACTTCATTCCCAAGCAATCCCAGTTTATTAGCCAAAAGGATAAAAAAAAGACAAGTTTTTAAGTGATCTGATAGTTCCCAATGCTTTGATGTGCCAGGGAGTCAGTTCTGAGTGACTCAGGTGAGGCCCCCAATTTTTTAAATAAGTCACATAAACTTGAACATAATGCTGAGTTGCTAAGCAAGCTAGAGCCTAGTACTTAGGATGGGAAGGGGTTGTGGCATTAGAAAATAAGGAGTGTGATTTTAGGGAAGAGTTTGCTTGTCTTTTGCCATATTATTATTTCTCATTAAGATTTAATATACAGGTAGAGGTGGAGTTTGAAGAAAAATGGGCTATTACACTACTGTGACTCTAGCTGAACAGAAACAGAAGAATGAGGCCCTTCTGTTGATACAGATTCTTTGGCATTCACTACCTAATATAGCAGATATTTTGGAAATTGTATTTCTCATTCTTCAAGTATGCCACTTAATAATTTAGGAAATAGTAATTTGATATGCTGGGAAAACTGAGCCCTTTATATTTGCGTAAGATCAAGGTGAAAACTCATTATCATAGGAACTAGGTAACATAAGGAACCTTATTTAACACCTTTAATTTTCCTTGTGAATCATTGTCATAGGAGAAGAAAATAAGGTCAAGTAAAAAGAAGAGATTTAGTTCAAAAAGGGGCCACTTAGCAATTATATGTTATCACCATTCATGGAAATTAACAAAGTGTCAGTGTTTATAATATTTTTTCTCAGCACAATAACTATGAAAGGGGTTCATTTGCACTAGTTTGCATTGCATTAGGAATTTCATTCACATCTGAAGATATGATCAAAGGAAAAAGTGTGTGTAAGAGCATGGTGAGGAAAAAGGGAATGTCCCTGACTCCCCAACTCCCTTTCTCAGTATGCGTACAAATAAGGTCATATTAACATAATTGTCAAATTTGGCTTACTTGTGGCTCTATATTTACGATGGTAGCATATAAGCATTCCTATTAAATTCCCACCAGTTATTTCTGGACATACCCATAAATATGTTATATATATTTAGAACTGTCTGCTATTCACTGAATCCCACCGAATCAAGGGAAGATTTCCATTCTTATCCTGCTGACTTTAGTCTCCTTCAGCTTATTGACCTTGTGATTCCTTGAAGATTCTTTAAGGAATAAAAAATGCAGAGAATTTCATTCCTTACTCCTTTGCTTCCCTAGTCCACACAGCTCTGTCTGCATTTCTTGTATTTTGAATCTTCCTGTTTGTAGTTAATTATTTATTCTGGAGAATGGGGTTTAGAAATATTTATGAGATGAATTAAGAACCTTGTTCTTGGGACCACCATTATCACCATTCATGTAAATTAACAAAATGTTAGTGTTTATAATATTTTCTCAGCACAATAACTATGAAAGGGGTTCATAGTTAGAACCCAAAGTATTTTGTATGGGGGATCAATTTCAGTCCCAAAATCACATCACTTCTGATGAATCACTTGGTATAGCCCGGAGGTCCCCACCTACCACCAGGGAGGCCCTGGTGGAGTCAGATCCTGCAGGACTCAGGAGTGTTATATCTCAGGGCCTTAGCACTGAACCAAAGGCCAGCTTGGCTCAATATAACTAGAAGCAGCTCCCCGGACCCCTAAGCACCACTCAGGGAGGTCATCATATCTCCACAATAGAGAGAATCATATCCCCAAGTGAAAATCTTCCTCATTTAAAAGGATCTCACTTAACCTCCTCTGATATACCAATATAATTATTGTTTATTAGGTTCTATAACTAAAACTGTCTCAAGTGCAGTAATGCTATCTAACTACTATATAAATTTGCTTTATGAAATCATAATAAATTGTCTCTTAAACACTGGTAGCACTAGACCCAGAACCCACGTGTACTGGTATTAGAACTGAATTCTAGCATTACCTAATAATATTGCTTCTGTATGATTTGGGATGGGCTATTTTACTTCTTTGGGCTTATCATTTCTTATGCATAAAATGAAAGATTTAGGCCCAAGCAATGGTTCTTTAGCCATTTGGTGATCAGAGTGAGTTTTTAAAAATCTAATGGAAATAAGATTCATTATGGAAAATTGAAGTAAATATGTTATGAACTGAACATTCTTGGACTAAATTCATATATTAAACATTAACTTATGTGAACAAACTTCAACAAAGGGTTGGAAAGAGTACAGCCAGTAGGAAGCTTGCCTTACGTATTGCCCACCTGGGTTAGAACCCTAGCACCATTTGATGGCCCTCCAAGTCCACCAAGAGTGATCCCTGCATGCATAGACAGGAGTAAACCCTGAACACCACCAGGTGTGGCCCAAACTGCCTCATTTCTCCATTTTTTGACATATTTTTCAAATAGGTAATTAATAGTTAAAGTATATAAGAGTCCTTAGTACAAAGAAAGCAGTGTCCATTGGCAGTCTGATTTCTAAAGGCCAAAGCACATGCTTTGCCTGGAGAAGTCTCAGTTTCAATCCCAGCAACACATAGTATCTCAAGTTGTTGAGAGTGACCTCTAAAACTGTACCAGAATGGGTCCTTAACATGTTGGCTGTGACCCAAAATGACTAGTGAATTGGTTGGAAAAAGAGAAGAGAAGAGGGACATGAGAGCACAGAGAAGACTGTGTGAAGTCACACTGAGGAGTTATCAACAATCTTCTACAAACTAAGGACATGCACTACCCTGGCAATAACTTGATCTGAGACTTCCAGCTTGTAAGAAAATAAATTTCTGTTTTTATAAAACAACCAATGTATTATGCCATTATAGTAGCCGTATAAAAAAATGCCAAAGATATAGATAGAAATATGTGCACATAATTTTGGTGAGTCTCACTATCAGATGAAAGTTATTAATATTACAGTTTTTATGAAATCACTTTTTCCATTTATAAAGTGCTAATTTTCTGAACAGAATCTAGAAATAGTTACATGTTTTCTATACATTCTTTAGAAAAGTAGTGAGTAGGTTAAGATCCCTATACATATATTTGGTTTTTTTAATTTTTTTTTTTTTGCTTTTTTTGGGTCATGCCCAGCAATGCTTAGGGGTTTCTCCTGTCTCTGCACTCAGGAATTACTCCTGGCGGTGCTCGGGGGACCATATTTGATGCTGGGGATCAAACCCGGGCCAGCACAGGCAGGTCGGGTGCAAGGCAAACACCCGACCCACTGGACTATCGTTCCGCCCCAGATCCCTATAAATATATTTGTAACTAAGAAAATTGAACAGAAAATAAACAATCAAGAGTTGGGTACATAAAAATATAATACAGACAACTACTTAGGAATTGTTCTCGACTGAAACATTTAACTTATTTTATTTCTTACTTCCATTTTTAATATAGTGACCATATAAAAATTCAATGTACTTTCTCAGAATAGAAGTTTTCTCCCTTTCTAGGTTATTTAAGTTTGAAATTGTGTATATTAAGAAAAGACATTAAGAAAAGAAAGTAATAGATGGAAACAATACCATGATAATGATTGCATTTTATGTTTAGGGGAATTAAAAACCCTAGACTATTTCACACATGGAAAAATAATGCAATTAGTAAATTAAGTTGTTCAATTTGCATGTAAAGGACAATACAGCAAATAAAATATTTTTTATAGAAACCAAATATCACATGCTGTCATAGAAAACAGGTTAAATTTGCAAGCTCTGTTGAAATTCTGACTAATAATCACAAGGAAGTATATCTTAGCTTTCAAGCAATACATCATAAAAAATTCTTTAATAGGAGTTTTATTTTATTTAAAGTCAAGGGCACACCTCCAAAACCAATTTGCTTCTCCATTTATATACATCCTAATCACCCCACGTGCCTTATGGTTATCCAGGTGATCCAGAATGTCTCCATATCTGATCCAGGTACAGCACATGAAATATCCTAAACCAAACAGAATGTCCTGAATGGTTTAACTTGTTTAGTGGCCAGTCTGCAACTTAAGACAAAATGATTTGATAGAACTCACCGTTTAGACTATTAAAATGGTGCTGTTCCTGTTGAACATGACTTACGAAACAATCAGGCTTGCAAAATAAAGAAAAACAGAATAAAGTGAGCATACTAAAATGGAAAGTTGTAAAGACAATCAATCGTTGAAATCTAATTTTATCGATACCTTTTCTAAAATCAACCTAATTTCAAAAGTGCTAGACACATGAATCCTAACTCTAATAGCTTTTGTTTTGGTAAAATTTAAATGTCCCCACTACTTGTCAACAGAGCATTCTATGTAAGGACTATAGCTATATAATTCTATATTTGTTTACCTATATGACTTTTTTTTATTCTCCCAAGTTTTGATTCAGTAAGAAATCAAATTAAGATTTAGTATCTTTCTATATATTCTCAGTCTGAGTTAAGATTTTTCTTTTCTATTCAGTAATAACTTAAAAATACATATTGTATTTACAGTATACTATCTGTTATACAATAGATAAACTATTATATATTCAATATGTTACCTGCATCCTAATAGCAATAATTGTAGGATGTAAAAAGTTTTCTTTTTCCTTTCAGTTTCACTTTTTGTCTTCTTAAATCTATATGGGATGTTGAATCGTCAGAGTTTTTTCTGACAGTAGGTGATTAAGAAAAGAGATTAGTATGATATTATGCTAGAATTAGTTCTACATTCTTTTACTTATTTGTTAAGAATTACTTATCTGTAAAATGGCACATATATACCTCCCAGAAAAATTTTAAGTATAATTGATATAAAAAATCACATAGTAGGCAAGAACCACGTCATAGTTATCATGTTTGTAGATAAGCATTTTTTTTATTTCATAAGAACTAATTAAAGCTTTTGCATCAGAAATATCTTTTATATGTAAACTCCATTGGAAAAGAAACCAAAATCAAAAATAAATGAATGGAACTCCATCAAACGTAAAAGTTTTTACATGGCAAAATAAATCCATGCTAAATCAAAAAAGATACTGTATCAAATGGGGTAAAGTATGCCATACAACTGATGAAGACCTAATACCCAAGATATAAGAGTTGCTTTTTGTATACAAACTCAGTGATGAAAACATCAATAACCCCATTAAAAACAGGAAAATCAGATGAACAAACATTTCTCTGAGAATGATATAAAAGCATAAAATATGTGAAAGTATTTATTACCTATCAGGGAAATGCAATACCAGATGACAAGGAGATAGCATTCCATACCTTTACATCTACACAATGGAATACTATGCAGCTGTCAGAAAAGAAGTCATGAAGTTTACCTGCAAATGGATGGACATGGAGACTATCATGCTGAGTGAAATTAGTCAGAAGGAAAAGGACAGATATAGAATGACTGCATTCATTAATGGGATATAAATATATACCAGTGTTTCTACTAATTGTGGGAAATGGTAACACAAGACTAGAATTCAGCATTGAATATACACAAAGAGACTTGCATAATAAACCCTAAATGTCTGTAGGACAAGCCACAACATGAAAGAGGAGAGAGAGAGAGACACAGCGAGAGAGAAAAAGAAAGAGAGAGAGACAGACAGACAGACAGAAACAGAGACAGAGACAGAAAGAGGAAAAAAAAGTACCTGCTATAGAGGCAGACTGAGGGTGGGTGGGAGGGGAATGTGGGGACATTGGTGGTGGGAAATGGGCACTGGTGGAGGGATGGGTGCTGGAACACTGTATGACTGACACCCAATTATGAACATCTTTGTAATTGTATATCTCACAGTAGTATAAAAATAATAATAAAATAAAAATAGCAAATATCAAAAAAAAACTGGAATAAACCAATCTTAGAAAGGTTGTATTTGAGAAGAAATCTTTATCAGTGTGGAAATGATCTCTTTGTTTTAGCTTCTATGGAAAATATTATGAAATCTACTCAAAAAAACTAATAATAGCACTTCTGTATGTTTCCATTTTGCACAGCTCTCCAATAACACTAGAACATTAATCAAAAATAACTTATACATCAACATATTGTCATATAATATATTATATATATTCCATATATTGTATCCACATATAATGTTGTATATTATATATCATAATATAATATATTAATATAATAATATGTACTCACCTATGTTTATGCTAGAGCAAGGTACTACAACCAGGATATGAAAACAGCCCAAATATTCAACAGATAGTTGAATGAAGAAATTGTTTGAACTGGAGAGATTCAACAGTGATAAGGTACCTGCCTACTAGCAGCCATTTTTTATTCTATCCCTGACACTGCTTATGGTAGTAAGCCCTGAGCATAAATAAAAACAAACACTAGAGAAATTGAAGCAAAAATAAATGATGAAATATTATGGAATGATAAGAGAAGATGAAATCTTGCAACTTCTTACAACTTGGATGGGATTATATTATGTGAACTAAGTCAGAAGAAAAGGTATAAATGCCATACTGTCATACTAATTTGTAGTTCATACAGAAAATAAGGAACAGACACTACTGATGAATGACAAACTATTGACTACTTAGAACAGAACCATTAGTATCAACTAGCATGTGTGGAAGGAATGAGAGGTATCGAAAGTCTGGAAATGACAGAAGGGGAGAGGTGGGTGAATCTTGAGTACTTTATGGAGGTACAGAAATTAGTACAATAAAGACATAAGCATGATCATTATTATCATCCTGTTTTTTAAGTACAGTGAAAAAATTAAATAGAATATGGTAAGTGCAGCAATTGTTAATCACTATATTCTTGAAGGAAATAGGCAAAATAAAAGAACTTATGAAAGAGGGCCACCATGAGCTGTCTCTGTGCTAGCAGCTACCCATGGGCCTGGGAGAAGGAAATGGGCTTTATCCTATGAGCTTCTTCCTAGAATGCTCAGGGCTTATTCCTGGCTCTGTGTTCAAGGATAACTCATGATAGGGCTCAGAGGACCAGTCATCCAAGATGCCAGGATGGATTCGGGTCAGTGCATGCAAGGCAAATGCTACTCATTGTACTATGGCTCCTGTCTCTGTTCTCCATCTCCACAGCCTCCCTCTGAGGGCACTGTCACTGCCCCAGTAACACGTGGCTCCTTCTCTCCACAGCCTCTACTGCACTGGCTTTTGCTTTTGTGATTTGTGTGTGGTCCTCGCAGGATATTCCTGGCTCAGGATCACTCCTGCTCATCAGGACTATGCAGTGCTGAGGATCAGACCTAGCATCCTCCTGCAGGAGATGTGCATCCACATCTGCATGGCCTCACCATAACCCTGTGCCTCTGGACCTCTGGACCGTGGCCTTTGTCAGACCCAAGTGACCCCTTCCCAGTGACACATGGCTAAGAGTGATGTCAAGAGCGCATCATCTGTGTCCAGGAATTCCAAACCCTGGGCAAGGAGGCTGTGGGCTCTAAAGAGGGACATGGAGTCTGACTGGGGAAGACAGAGACTTTAATCATTCTATAGTCTGCATAGAGAAGGAGGAGAAAGCCAAGGATCCCCTTGAGAAATGCGACTACAACTCCTACCTCAACGAGAAAAATCTCACTGGATAGCTCCATCCATCCTGGATTATCAGCCCACCAAGTGTAAGGAGCTGAAGTACTCAAGGAGCTGCGCCAGATATCCATCATCTTCATCTTCTTCAACGCCGCCCTGTCAGTGATCCTGCACTCGGTGCACAGCGCCGTCAACCACACTCCCAAGCATCTGCTGAAGGAGATCATTCTGGTGTATGACAACAGCGTCGAAGCTCCCCAAATTCTACTGATGACCTGAGGATGCTGCATGGAGAGGAAGAGGGGGAGGACCGCAAGTTTGGAAATGTGGTTTCCGGGGATCCTTTGGGATCCTTCTGGAATGTCCCGGAGCCCATCTGTAGAGGCCTGTAGAGCTGATCCAGCACATTGGTAGCAACACTTATGGCGCAGTCTACAAGATTGGAAACTTTCCCGCCCCCACTTCGTCCAGAACCCTCAACCTGTTCCCTCCCCCCTACTTTTAGACATATTATTATGTGTTAAAGAATGTTGCATGACAGAGCCTGGTAGCGACTTGTGATATATTTGATATGCCAAAAAATAGTAACAGCTAAAGGGCCTCATTCCATAACCCTGAAATAACTCCCAATATGGCAGCTGTAAAAAGACAAGCAAGGAAAGGCTGATAAAATCTCAGGGCCAAACTAGACTAGTAAAATGAAGGACTAAAATGACTGTACTTTCAATCCACATATGCTAGCATCTGAAGCATCCATCCAAGACCTGATGGTGCAAGCACAGAAGATCAAGTATGAAATCATTGGACTAAGATGAGAAGACGTTAATTACATCATGCCATTTTGACACTGGAGGAAGAACTGCTTCTTGGAACATGTGACAATAGAGACATCAGTGGTGTCTGTGTCCTCATCAATACGAACTTAGCCAAGAGCATTGATTCATTCAAATGCCTAACAACCCGAATCAGACACGCTTGAATAGATATGGCTCATTGCCAGCAGTTTCTATCTTCATCGCCTATGCACCAACATCCAACTATAATGAAGAAGAAATTGAAAAATTCTACATGGAGCTGGAGAAGTTCTACAAAGAAGACCACACCTTCTTTTTTATTTGTTTATCTATTTATTTATTTATTTATTAATATTTTATTATACCACCATTAGATATGCAATTACAAAGACATTCATGTTTGGGTTTCAGTCATAGTGTTCCATAACCATCCCTCCATCAGGCACATGCCCATCTCCCCACCACCAGTGTTCCCGATTCCCTCCCCCCTCCCATAGTCTGCCTCTTCTACAACATCATTGTCAGTGATTTTAATGCTAAGATACATCAGAAAGGTTGCCAGAAGAATTCCGCATCAGGATTCATGGCCTAGAATGGAATTAAAAGGGTGAAAGACTGGGTTCATTATGTCAACCAAGAACATTCATGGTAACTCACAGTTCCACAAGGCCGAATCTAAGCGTTGGACACGGGAGTCTCCCAGTGGACAATTCCACAATGAAATTGACTACATCATTATTCAATCGACGGTTTTGCCTGACTGATGTCGCGAGTTGTCCCAGAATTCCAGACAGGATCAGACCACCATTTCCTTTGTGCAAAATTCTACTTCATGGACCAGGGAGAAAGGGTTGCAAAAGTTTAGGAAGAGAACTCCCAGAATGACCACCAACTGGGAGCTCTTTGGCACTATTGCAGTAACATGGGAAGATTCCTTCACTAACAACATCAATGAGATTGACTGGTTCAGCATCTCCATGATTGCGCGAGGAACACCCAGAGTGAGAAAGCAACAAACAGAGATGCCTGTCTTTGGAAACTCTGGAGTTTATTCGCCAACATGGTTTGGCTCAAGCCTCAGATAATCACAAGCTTATGTCTGAGCTCATAAAGCAGTGCAGGGAAGCGATAAAGAAAGACCTCAAAGAGAAGAGCAGCAGTACTGGTGGATCGCGGCAGAAGCCAGAAAATGTATTTACAATGTCCACCTATCCTTTGCCAACTATAAGACCAAGATGACTGCCCTCCGATAACCTGATGGCTCTATCACATCTTCCAGAAAGGCAATGGAGAAAATTATCCATGACTCTTACCTGTCCACATACCAAATCCCACAGGATGGATATGCGTACCCAAAGTTCTCCCTTCTGAAATCCAATATGCCATTTTGTCAATAAAAAGCATACAGCACCCAGTCCAGACTAGGTTAGACCCAAACTCCTGAAGAATCTGCTACCAGTACTCGTTAATACTCTGGTTCATCTCTTCACATGCCACCTATCTGAATGCAAGGTTCTGTCCCAATGGAAAACCAGCAGGACTGTTCTGATGTACAAGAACGGTGACATCCATGACATTGGCAACTATTGCCCCATCTACCTGTAACTCATCATCTATAAGTTATTCACTCAAGTCATCCTGAATAGAATCAGCAGAACACTAGACGTAGGACAATCCTGTGAGCAAGTCGTATTCAGCACAAACGACCACATCCACACAGTGACCAAGTTCATTGAGGCTTCACAAGAGTTCAAGATGCCACTCTGTCTGACATTCATTGATTTAAAGAAAGCCTTTGATTCTGTTGATACTGAAGCAGTCATCGAGCCCTAGCTAAACATGGTATTCAAACTCAGTACATCAAGATCCTCCATGAGCTGTATTATGGATTCACTACCAGGATCTCACCATTCTACAAGGAAGTGATCATACGTAAAGAGGGGGTTTGATATGTAGATGCTATTTCACCGAAACTCTTCAGTGCCACCTCATGTGGCGGACTGAAGTTGGAGGGAATGGGAGTGAAGATAGACAGTCGGCAAATACATCACCTCTGCTTTGCTGATGACATCGTTCTAATAACATCAAATATCAGCCAAGTGGCAAGAATGAAGGCCAACGTTGACTGTGAGTGTGGAAAGGTCGGACTGCAGCTGAATTTCAAGAAGACAATGTTCATGAGAAATGGACTAGTTCCTGATGCTCCACTTGCTCTCAATGGAATGAACATCTCTGAATGAAGCAGTTATGTGTATCTAGTTTAAGAACTCAATATGACAAATGACCTAGCACCTGAACTATGCAGGAGGAAGATAGCAGCATGGAATGCCTTCAAGAGCAACAAGGAAGTGGTAAAAGAAGACAAAGAACCTCAGGCACGGGCACAAGTTTTCTACTCCACCATACTTCCTGCAATAACATATGCCTCAGAGACCTGGACCCTTCTGAAATAGAATGAAAAGGCTATTGGGTTGCCCAGAGAGAAATAGAAAGCTGG
>JAJIBD010011330.1:0-36511 GCA_021461705.1 Cryptotis parvus
AAAAAAGAAAAAGATTGCGTGCCTTCTCTGAGCCAGGTATTGTTTGTAGGGTAGTGATGTCAATGTTTTGATGTCAGTGAACCACATCAAGACACTCCTATTTCATGGACTTTTACACTCTTGGTCAGAGACGTCACTGGAAAGCACTAAATTTAGAGTCAGAAGACCAAGGCTACAGCAGAATGTGAAAACTAGCAGATGTAGCAAGTGTCTATTTTTCATTTGGTCTGCACAGTGTCTTAGAAATCAAATTAATTGGGAACATTTAAAAACCAAGAGATGACATAGAGTAAACCATCTGGGTGTCTGATATCCCAGTGGTCATTGGGTTTACATCATCATAAGACACCAGTCCATAATCTCTGTTACATGTACGATTCTGTGATGATGTGGCACCTTTCAGTCACCTCTTTCAACTGTTCTTTTTGCTCAGCCATCCACACTCATTCACAGGGTCTGCTGATCCTATAGACACTTCATAGTAAATGAGTTTGTAGAACTTTGTAGAACAAATGACTAAGTCTCTCCATATCCTGACACAACCATGACTGTCTGACTTCCGAAGGCCTCACCATGGCCTCTCTCTAAAGACAGCACTTGGACAAGAGCCAGCAGGCAGAGAGAATCAGTATAATCTCAGGGGAGACGGGATCATCACCAGGTCTAAACTCATTTAGACCTGAACAGAAATCAGCTGTCTTCACCAACCTTGATGTTGAGATGCACTAACTTGAAATTTGCAGGAGATTTAGTGCAAATTAATAAATCCAACAAGACAAAAAATTGGAATGTATTTCTGGTAAGAGCCAAGAGAATCAAAAGTGAATAAAGAGACAATGTTTGGCCAAGAAAATGCTTTGGAGAGCAGAATACGTTCCCCAGTTTTGAACCCTGGTGCCACCTGTATCCCCCCAAACATTGTAGGAATGGTTCCCAAGCATCAAACTAGGTTAGCCCTCAAGCACTGTCAAGTGTGAAACCCCTACCTATTAAAAAAGACCAAATAATAATCACTTGATCACTTGATATCCCGTTCATTCATCGATTTGCTCGAGCGGGCGCCAGTAATGTTTCCATTTGACCCTATCACGTGCCAGTGTAGCCCAATGGCATCTGTCTGTTTCGGGGATATTGAGAGCTTCGAACTGTTTGTTTAGGGTCCTGATAAGGAAGTCTGACCATCTTGCAGGTGGGCGGCCACACGATCTTTTGGCGTCCCGTGGGATCCAATCGGTAATGGCTCTAGTCCAACGGTCGTCTCCAGATCGCATTATATGACCAGCCCATCTGATTTTCGATGTTCTGGCAGATGAGACAGCGTCCTTGATTTTAGAATAGCGACGGAGGTCGGAACTCCGGATTCCCTCTCTCACTTGAGTGAGGCGTGATATTCCAAGCATGGCTCTTTCGATTCCTCTTTGGGAGACCCGAATGGTATTCTCATCCTGCTTTTGTAAGGCCCAGGTCTCTGAGGCGTATGTCAATGCAGGGAGAACGGTGGAGTCAAAGAGGTGTGCCCATAGCCGGAGGTTCTTTGTTCTTTTGACTATTGTTTCGATGTTTTTGAAGGCAGTCCATGCCGCTCTTTTCCTCCTGCGCAACTCAGGTTTCAGGTCGTTCATCATGTTGACTTCTCGACCTAGGTACACATAGCTGTTGCATTCAGAGATGTTTGTTCCATTGAGAGTGAATGGGGCCTCTGGAACTAGTTCATTTCTCATGAACATAGTTTTGTTGAGATTCAGCTGTAGACCTATCCTTCCACATTCTCGGTCAAAGTCTGCCAGCATTTGTGCCGCTTGGCTGATGTTTGGTGTTATTAGAACGATGTCATCAGCGAAGCGGAGGTGGTGTAGTTGCCGGCCATCTATCTTCACTCCCATTTTTTCCCATTCTAATTGTCGCATGATGATTTCGAGGGTGGCGCTGAAGAGTTTTGGTGAAATGGTATCACCCTGCCGAACCCCTCTTTTGACGCTCGATGATCACTTCCCTGTAGAATGGTGAGATCCTAGTGGTGAAACCATGATATAGTTCACGAAGGATCTTTATGTATTGGGTTTGAATGCCCTGTTTGACTAGGGCTTCTATGACTGCTTCAGTCTCCACAGAATCGAAGGCTTTCTTTAAATCAATGAAAGTGAGACAGAGCGGCATCTTGAATTCTCTATAGACTTCAATGAGTTTGGTTATCGTGTGGATATGGTCGATTGTGCTGAATCCTTTTCGGAAGCCAGCCTGCTCGCATGGTTGTTCTTCATCTAATGTTCTGCCAATCCTGTTCAGGATGACTCGAGTGAACAGTTTGTATATGACGGACAACAGGCAGATGGGGCGATAGTTGCCAATGTCGTGAATGTCTCCCTTCTTGAACAGTAGAACTGTCCTGCTAGTTTTCCATTGGGAGGGCACCTTACATTCGGTCAGGTAGCGTGTGAAGAGTCGAGCCAGTGTATTGATGAGAACTGACGGCAGATTCTTCAGGTGTTCGGGTTTGATCTTGTCTGGGCCTGATGCTGTTCCCTTCTTAACTGACGAAATGGCATGTCGGATTTCAGAAGGGAGAACGTTGGGAATGACATATCCATCCTGCGGAATTTGGTATGTGGGTAGGTGGACGTGGCTATCAAAGAGATCTGAGTAGAAGTCATGGATAATCTTCTCCATTTCCTTTCTGGAAGATGTGATAGATCCATCAGGCATGTCGGAGGGCAGTCATTTTTGTCTTATAGTTGGCGAAGGACAGGCGGGCGTTGTGAATGCTTTTTCCGGCTTCTGCTGCATCCTCCAGCACTTCTGCTCTTTCTCTCCTTGGAGGTCTTCCTTTATCGCTTCTCTGCACTGCTTTGCAAGCTTGGATGTTAGTATCTGGTCGCCTGAGGCTCGCGCCTTACCACGTTGGTGGATGAGCTCGAGGGTTTTTGAAGACAGGCGTCCTTTTGTGTCCTTTACTCTCTCGGCATTCTTTGCACAATCATGGAGGTGTTGAACCAGTCGGTTGTATTCTGCATCGATGTCGTCAATGATAGCATCTTCCCATGTTGCTGCAATGGTGCCAAAGAGTTCCCAGTTGGTGGTCGTTCTGGTGGTTTTCTTCTTAAACTTTGCAGCCTTTTCTCCTCGTTGTGTGAAGTAGAATTTTGCACGAAGGAGACGGTGGTCTGATCCTGTTTGGAATTTTGGGACGACAGCGACATCGGTTAGGCAGAACCTTCGATTGAAGATTATGTGGTCAATTTCATTGTGGAACTGTCCACCAGGAGATTCCCATGTCCAACGTTTCGATTCAGCCTTTTGGAACTGTGAGTTCCCATGAATGGTCTTGGTGGCTATGATGAACTCGGATAGCCTCTCACCCTGTTCGTTCCATTCTAGGCCATGGGTCCCGATGTGGAGTTCTTTGGCTGATCTTCTCGGTCCTATCTTGGCGTTGAAATCACCAACTATGATTTTGTAGAAGGTGTGATCGTTTTTATAGAACTCCTCCAGTTCTATGTAGAATTTCTCAATTTCTTCGTCTTTGTATGTGGATGTTGGTGCGTAGACAACAAAGATAGAAACTGCTGGTAGTGGGCCACATCTCTTCAAGTGCAATCGTCCTACCTGGTTTGTTAGACATTCGAATGAATCAATGTTCGCGGCCATGTTTGTATTGACAAGGACACCGACGCCACCAGTGCCTCTTTCGTCGCAAGTTTAATAATAATAGAGAACTATTAAAGAAAAGCAAACACAGTCTACATAATGTCTGAGGGCACCAATTCTAATTATATGTATTCTTAAAGTTAGTTTTGGCACTTTGAAATAATTTACTCAAAGGCAGCAACATAAGCAACAATAGCTAATACTAATTGCAGGTCAGTGATGTGTTATTTGCCTTTCTTGATTTAACCCACTGTTTCATTTAATCAGATGGGAACTAGAACCCATTTGTAGGCATTAAATCATTTGTCCAACGTGATCTAACTACCTGGATAGTCACTCGGATATTTTCATCAGTTTCATCTCGCAATTTGCCTGGCCATTGGAAAATGACTTGAGAGATTTTTCAGAAATTATACATTTACAGACATAAACCAAAATTTACAACTTTTCTGAGAGAACTAAGACCTGCATTGACAGATTGAGCACATTCTAGTCATGGTGATGTCCATTCTCTAGACCCATTCTTATTTTCATGAATTTTACCCAAGGACCATTCCAGTTATATTGAAACATCAAGGACCAATGTTCAGTGCTTTATGAAAGAATGCACCAAGGAATGATAGACTGAAGTGAGTTATTAAATTAATACAAGAAATGAAAGTGTGAAGGAAATGAGTCAGCATTTGATCCCAATGTAGATCGAACAAAAGAAGATCCTTTTGTTTGGAAAAAAGTCTATCAGAAAAAAAAACCCTACCTTGCAAAAATTGTATGTTGAGTTCTGTAAGATCATAAGAACTGTCCCTCTAGACTAGAAATATTTTTAAAACTCCTAGATTCTTCCTTTCATGTTTTTCTCATGTTTACTCTCAGATGTATATGGGGCACTCTGAAGAGAGAACAGAGGACAGTTAGTGAAAATTCAAACTGGGTCTGAGGTCTTCCTCACTCCCATGTTTTATTCCAGCAGGCTAAAGCATAAGTTGTGAGATTTTAAGAATAGCATCTCTAAGAATGTCAGATTCACGAGGAATCCATTCTAAACTAGCCATCTGCTCCCAAATGGGGAAAATGTTTCTAGGTGTTCTGTCAAAATAGGAATCTGTTATATATTTATAACTGTCACCTGCACACAAATGGTGCTAAAAGACCAGCAATTTTGCACGGACCCCTTTGTCAGTATCTCTTTGCATATTACATTCCTGAATCTTGCAGTTACTCTTGTCCTAGAACTGAGGGCCTCACCACAGGGACTTTACAAAGTGAGAGCAACATAGCAGAGTGGTCGAGAGTCCTTAGTGCTAACACTACCTGCCACTAGCTCACTGACAGGCAAACCCTCTGCCACAATTCCATCTTCCACAAATTAAGGGTAACGATAGTGTCTCCCTCATTGGATCAGGAGAAGATCAGCTAAATTAATAGTACTCCTTAAAACAAAGTGCACCTGGAACAAAGCTGAGTTGTATGAGCTGATGGCTTATTAAATAGTACTTCAGAATGTGCAGGGTATTGCTGTTAATAACAACTGGTATTTTAAGCCCTTTGATGTGCCAATCATTATTCCAAGAATTTAGTATATAAATAATTTAATGTTCAGAGTATTAAGTATCTATGTAGAATATATAAGAAAATATTATAATTTTTAAATATATTTTTATAATTATTTCTTGACTGCAATTGAGAAAACTGAGAAATAAGGATGTTAGCAATATTCCCAGGGCAGAAAACAAGTAATGGAGCCCAAACTTTGCTCAGCGCTTACTACTGGTTCTGCACTCAGAGATCACTCCTGGTGAGGTTCAGGGGACCATATGTGGTGCCAGAGATTGAACCTGGGTCAGCCACATGCAAGGCAAGTGCCCTACCCACTATACTATAACTCCAGTCTGGAACTCATATTCTTAATCACTGCTATAGCCTTTTCTATTGCTTTTCCAAGTTCAAGACTAAATTCACTTCTTACAAATGTGCTGGATCCCTGAGAGTCTGGGGCAAAGACTTATTCCCTCTTCCTTACAAAGAAGAGGGAATTAAGGGATCCAGATAGGCAAGAAAGAAGTCAAGTTATAACTATTTACAGATGACATAATATTATACCTAGAATACCCTAAACTCTCTACCAAAAAGTTCCCAGAAGCAGGGGCCGGAGCAATAGTCCAGCGGGTAGGACGTTTGCCTTGCACGCGGGCTGACCTGTGCTGGCCCAGGTTTGATCCCAGGTATCCCATATGGTCCCCCGAGCACCGCCAGGAGTAATCCCCTCTGCAGAGCCAGAGGAGTAACCCCTGAGCATTGCCAGGTGTGACCCAAAAAAGAAAAAAAAACTCCTAGAATCAATAGATTCCTATAGTAGAGCAGTTGGGTACAAAATACCCAAAGGTCAATGGCTTTCCTATATACAAATAATGAAAGAGAAAAAAGGGATATTAAGAAAATAACCCCATTTACAATTGTGCCAAAAAAATCAATCACTTCACTTGTATCACTTGTCTTCCCATTGTTCATCAACTTGCTTGAACAGGTGCCAGTAATGTCTCCATTTGTTGGGCATGAGGTCCTTTTATTGTTACTGTTTTTGGCATATCAGATACACCACAGGTAGCTTGCCAGGCTCTGCCATGGCTCTGGGTTCATCCCAGGGGGACCCAGTCTTTTTTCTATGTCAGGCCATCAACCATCCAGGGCCCATGGGGCGGAGCCCTGGGTGTAGACAAGCCTGTCTCCTGTCTGCCACATGCTGACGCAAACAGGCACTGCAGCCACACCTGCAACACCTCGAGGGGCAAAACAGAAAATCAAACATTTAGGAATTAGTTTAACTAAGAATTGTAAAGGACCTTCACAAAGAAAGCTACAAACGCTGCTTCAAGAAATAAGAGGACACAAGGAAATGGAGACACATTCCCTGCTCATGGATTGGGGAATTAACATTATTAAAAGGATAATACTCCCTAGAGCTTTATACAGATTCAGTGTAGTCCCTATAAGAATACCCATGCCATTCTTCAAAGAAAGTGACCAAACACTCCTGAAATTTGTATGGAATAATAAACCCCCCACAGATGACTAAAGCAATCCTGGGGGAAAGAAGATGGGAGGCATCACCTTTCCCAACTTCAAACTGTACTACAAAGTGGTAGTAATTAAAACAGCATGGTATTGGAGTAAAAAACAAACCTGTAGACCTATGGAATAGAGTTGAGTATCCTGACACCCACCCTCAAATACATGATCATGCAATCTTTGATAAAGGAGCAAAAACTATGAAATGGAACAAGGATAGCCTCTTCAACAAGTGGTTCTGGGAAAACTGGGCAGCTATGTGTGAAAAAATCCATAGCTTACAGCTACAGATATTAGTATAATTCAGCCATCAAATCCTGTTATAGTTTTGAACAAAAGATTCAGCCTTTCTTTGAAGGAAAGAATGTTCCCAGCAGGCAATCTGAATAGGAATTTTAGGTACTCCTTAACACCTATTTTTTTCAGTACCTTTTACCAGTCTTCTCTCCCACCATTATAAACTTTCATATACAACTGTTCATCCCCCATGATATTCTTGAGTGTTAAATACCCCAAGATTTAAGAAATGCCGATGAATGAATTCTACTTGTTTTTCTGTCTCAGTTACAATAGTCTTTGATGCTTCCAGAATTTCTCAGTACTCAAAATTTGCTTTCTAGAATTTTCAGGTCTAGAATTTCCTTTGGTGTAAAGTTAGAGCTCTAGTGCATTCTTTTTCCTATGAATATTCATGGAGAAAATTATTTTTTTGTTAATGAAACTTGTCTCTTGTGTCTGCAGAAGGCTGTTACTGAAGTGAGGCTCGACTGATAATCTTTGATTTCCAGTTAGGAGAGTTGTAGGATAAAATGAAAATTGACCAGGGCTTATTGTTGCTTATTTAATTGGTTGTTGATGTTGTTGGTGCATGGAATCATTAGAAAGTCCCCAAATGGCTCCAACTATGTGTATACAAGAGAAGCAGACAAGAGTGTGTCTTACTGGGTAGGTCTATAGGGAAAATAATTGAAGATGACAGAAAATGCAAAGCCACATTCACAGAGTTATGTCTTTGATCAGACCACGTGGAAAATGATGACTTCTCAGTGAGGAGATCAGACTGGTAATTAAGGAGGAGTTATTGTGTTAAACCTGGTCTTTTTCTTCCACTGACACTTTTATTCTGGAAACTGCAATAGGGCATTAAATAAACATTGGCACCATATTTCAGAGGAGAGAGACTTGCAAACTATCTAAAGTAGGATGGGAAGGAGCTCTGCTGTCTGCTTAAGAATTCTGCCTTTCAGCAAGGAAATAGATTTGAGGATTAAGGTGAATTTGAGAATTAAGGTATATTTTACCCTTCATTTGGGGAGGGGGCAGTCAAACCTTAATTATTAGATATTGAAAACTAAAAAATATTCTATTCAATTTTATTTGGACATCATTTGTCACTATTGCATTAAAACTGTAAATATACATGTTCCTTGTCTAGGAGACCAAACATTCTGGTTTGCCTGGGATTATCCTATCTTCTTCTTGTGCTACTGGTATAATTAATACTATCTTTTAAAATGTCCAGATGATAAACTACAGTCTGAATATACCCTAGCAAGTCATCTGTACACACATGTGCACTTAATGCAGTTCCATTGGTTCCTAGGTTGTTTCACCACATCGCCACTTCAACGTTCCTTCACAGTGTACAGATCCACACTAATGTGCACTAGAATGGCTAGGTGAGCTAAGCACATTCACCCTAGAAAGCACTGTATTACAATTAAAAAGTATATCTTAGATCTATATGTACCTACAGGAGATAAATCCCAGATACATATTGAGGGATTAAAAGAAAACCTATTTTCATTGTATAGTTCAATATAATAAAGTTTAAGTTACTTTTAAGAAATTGTAATGTAATACACCCTAGCTTGACAGATAAGTGGTCCTATAAGGATTCCCATGACTTCTTTAAAGAAATTGACCAAACATGGATAACCCCCGAGCTAAGCAACTCTTGAGAAGATGGGGCATCACCTCCAACCTCAAACTGACAAGCAGAAAAGCGTTACTGAAAACAAGATCCTGACACCCACCCCAAAATGACGTTAATCTTATAAAGGAAAACCACTGGAGTAGGAAGCCTCTTCAAAGTGGCTGGGACTGACAGCTACATGTAAAAAAATGAAACCTGTGTCTAACACCTGCACAAACAGTTAATGAGATCCAGCAGACCACCATAATACGTTGAAAATAAGGAAAACCCCCCACGACACGAAAACCAAGGAAACACCAACAAAGCAACTAGAAATAAAAATAGGGACTAAACGGGCTTCTGATCTCGAAAGAAACAGACCGTAGAAAGACAGTGAAGAATGGGAAAAACACCCAATACCCAGGGTTACCAAATCAACTACAGCAATAAGAAAACAGCCAACCATGAAAATGGGGGGGATGAACAGAAACTTTGACAGAAACTCCGAGGCCAAAAGGCATAGAAAAAATCCACATCACTAATCATCAGAGCAAATCAAAACAACAATGGAATCACCCCACCAGAGAAGGCCCTATCCAAAAGGGTAAAAGCAATCTGGTGAGTGGGGAGGGACTCTCATACACTTTTGGATGTCGACACAACCTTTCTGGAAACAATGGACTTCCTCCAGACTAGAAATTGAGCTCCCCACCCAGCCAACCGCTCCTGAATATACCCTGAAAGCAACACAAAACACAACCCCTCACGACCTAAAGATGCTGGTTAGAAACTACATCACAATGAATACTGTCAGAGAGTTAGAATTTTAAAGGGAAGAAAGACAGAAAAGGATAAGGAATATGTGAATAAATGTCTAAAGTTCTGAACTAACATAGACTAAAATACAGAAAAATGAAGAGTTCAAGTTAGAGCAACCCACAATTTGGGAAGAGAGAGAGGGAGGAGGAGAAAAACCGCCATTTTTGGGAGATGGACAGGTGGGCGAGGACTGGTGGAGGGCGGGGCTGACACTGTGTGACCGAAACCCCCAGCTGACATTTAATTATATCTCACTGGTATATAAAATGTTAAAAAAAAAAGAAGGATGACTTTATTTTTTTTTTGCTTTTTTGTGGTCACACCTGGCAATGCTCAGGAGTTACTCCTGGCTCTTCAATCAGGAACTACTCCTAGCAGTGCTCGAGGGGACCATATGGGATGCCGGGGATTGAACCCGGTCAGCCATGTGCAAGGCAAACACCCTACCCGGCTGTGCTGTCGCTCCGGCCCCAGAAGGATGACTTTAATTGTCCCATTTCAACTCTTCCATAAAGATACTAAAATCTAATATTGCTTGTGAAGTTGTCAGTTGACTTTATATATAAATTTTAATGGTGATGCCACTCAACTCATTGTTTGGGCTCAAGTCACCTGGCTGCAGAGAAGCCACAAAAAAATTCCAAGGTCATCCATCAATAGGAGGCAGAAGTGAGGCTCCAGGGAACCTCCTGACACCCTGTTTCATGTTTTCAGACTAGACAGTACTTGCTGCAAGGCTCTGGGAGATTTATTAAGCTGACTGAGCTCCATGAAAATGAATGGCTAGGCACAAACTTAACCAGAGCCGTTGCATTTCACTTTCCATAAACCCTGATGGAAAAGGGACCCCCTGAGAGCATCTGCTGTCTCTGTTCTTGCTTTTGCCTTAATTTGATGTGAAGATTAAAGTTCTTTGAAGACTTGATTTGAAGACAGGGCAAGTATATTGTTAATAGGATTTTCATAATATTTTTATGAAATTGCCTGTATTCGAACATTGCCTTTGTTCAAACCAGCTCAGTCTTCCACAGTGTCTCCAAAGTCACTAAATTTTGAAAATTCAATCCAATATTTTTTTAGACAGGGGGTCACCTGTCTTGGTTTGTGGCACTCTTTCCAAACTTGAACAGTAAACTCATGGACATATTTCTATTGGTAGTCCATGTAGCCGGGTAAAACCTCTAATATCAAAGCATCTGAATGCAGTTGAAATAATATTCTTCCAAAATGATTTTTTTTTTTGCTTTTTGGGTCACACTGGCAATGCTCAGGAGTTACTCATGGCTCTGCACTCAGGAATTACTCCTGGCGGTGCTCCAGGGACCATCTGGATGCCAGGGATAGAACCAGGTCGGCCGTGCAAGGCAAACACCCTCCCTGCTGTGCTATCACTCTGGACCTGCTTCCCGAAAGTGTTTGCCTGTAACAGAGATCAGAAAGTGAATCTAATGGAGCTTTAATATATAAGCTCAAATATTAACTGCCAGATTAGTGCTGATAGAAACTTTTATTGAAACTTTTTCTTGCCTTCCTAATTATTCTGAAGTCACAGCAAATGGCTGCACTCTATGTTAATCTTTAATAGACATTCTCTTAGAAATTATCACTGACCACTAATCATCAACTGTTCATCATCTAAATTCAACTGTTGTTGAATATAGAACTAAGTTCCTTATTTATTGCCTGGTCATTTAATTCACATAGAAACTTTAGGAAACAGAGACTAATTTACTTTCCATTGAGTAGATCAACACTAAGAAAAGGATTGGATTCTCAAAACTTAGCAACTATTGATATACCATGGAAGACTGAGCTGGTTCAAATACAGCCAATATGACTTCAGAGCCTCAGCATTTCACCTCAGTTCCATATTCCCATGTCAGAATAATTATATAATTATTATGATTGTACAAATGTAATACAATAAAATATAATATTATGCAATATATAATTATATGCAATTAGCTGAGTAGGAACTCATTTACATACTTCGGTTTCAGAAATGCTTAGGAGAAAAAAAACACTCATTCTGAGAGTTGTTAATAAGTTTCAGAAACCAGGTGGATATGGACAAAGTTCATCAGTGCCCTGCTTCTTTTTTTTAATTTTTTATTTTTACAATTACAAAGATATGCAATTAAAAAGTTCATATTTGGGTTTTGGTCATACAGTGTTCCAGCACCCATCCCGCCACCAGTGCCCATCTCCCACCACCAACGTCCCTGGTTCCCTCCCTCCCCCAGTCCTCCATGGCAGGTTCTTTATTCTTTCCCTTTCTCTCTCTTTCTCTTTTCCTTCCCTTCCAGACTATGGATTACAGAACATATATTAAAGGGTTGTCATGTGTATCTTTTTGCCTCTATTTAATGCTCAGTTCTAGGTTGGCATTAGTACCCTCGACAATTGTTATCACACTGTTCCATTTTCTGTCTTACCTAGTCTCTGACTCCCACACGTTTGTGATAATTTCCACCTTTGACAAGACCTCCTGATATATGTTTCACTTGACCTTGGATATTGGTATCATAATATGTACATATATATTTATGTTATGTAAATAAATGCAGTCATTCTGTATCTGTCTCTCTCCTTCTGGCTAATTTCACTCAACATAATCTTCTCCATGTCCATCCATTTATCGGCAAATTTTATAACTTCATTTTTTCCTAACAGCTGCATAGTATTCCATTGTGTAGATGATGTACCAAAGCTTCTTTATCCAGTCATCGATTTTCGGGCACTCTGGTTGTTTCCAGATTCTGGCTATTGTGAATAATGCTGCTGTGAACATAAAATTAGGGATGGTGTTTCCGCTGTGGGAATGCCGGCTGTAACAGCCTTTCTGGAAAACAATATGGACATTCCTCCAAAGACTAGAAATTGAACTCCCATTTGACCCAGCCATACCACTCCTGGGAATCTACTCTGGGAAACCAAAAAGTGCCCTGCTTCTTTGTTGGCTGACTAGTTCGTTGGCTGGAACTCACATCTGGGAGGTAAACACAGCCCCAGATCTCATGGAGCTCGCACACCTCTTCCTGAGTAACTGACAGTAACGCATGGGTTTTGTGAGAGAACATGGCTGGGACTGAGCTGAAGAAGCCCCCTGCTGTGATGAAGGGTGATAACCCAGACGTAGTGGGCAGTGATGGACAGCATGTCTCCTTGGAACACAGCAGCCCTTCGCGCTGTGTGCAGCCCCAATGCACAAAAATGGGAATTGGTTTATGCCTGAGGTCTTGCCTCCCCATCCCCCCCCCCTCACCTTTTGATGTACAGAAATGCCTTTGAGTTGAATGATTGAGTTCATCATGCTCTATATAGATGATGCTTCTCATCCTTCTGACCTTTCCCCAAGGACACCTGGAGCTCCTCTGAGCCTAGCAGCAGAAAGTCACTCTCTTAGAGGGTGGCAACTTTACTGGAAAATACGTAGTTCAACACTCTGAAGTATCACTCATTTTGTTAGGACTACACTCAGTCTATAAACACTGTCTTAATTATCTTTGTAAGTATATTATTTATCCTTCTCAGTTATTTGTTTTCCAATTCTGTCTACAAATGCTTTTTTTTCTTTTTTTTTGGGGGGTGGTCACACCCGGCAATGCTCAGGGGTTTCTCCTGGATCTGCAGTCAGGAACTACTCCCGGCGGTGCTCGGGGGACCATATGGGATGCCGGGGATTGAACCCGGGCCGGCATGGGCCGGTCGCTTGCAAGTAAAATGCCCTACCCACTGGGCTATCTCTCCAGCCCCTACAAATGTTTTTAAGAGAGTCCCAAAGCCTTCCTTACTGCTGTGTCTTATGCCATGACTGAAAAGCCTCTCAGGCAGTGTTGACAGGAATGAATCCAGTGTGAACCTGCTAAAGCGTCTGCACAATGGTAGAAGCGCAGGGAAAGGGGGATGAACTAGCTCCATCTCACCCCCACTGTGTGATCTCAGATTATAACCTCCAGAAAACCCTGTCTAATCGTGGGACTTAGCACTCTACTCTAACCATTTGACTTAACCAGCTCACATAATTATTTGTTTGTTTGCTTGTTTGTTTGATTTTTATTTATTCTTTTGCTTTTTGGGTCACACCTGGCAGTGGTCAGGGGTTACTCCTAGCTCCTTGCTCAGGAATTATTCCTGGCAGTGCTCGGGGGACCATATGGGATGCCAGGAATTGAACCCAGGTCAGCCGCATGCAAGGTAAACAGCCTCCCCACGGTACTATCACTCCAGCTCACCATTAATGCATTGTCTTTCTTTTTCATTCCCCACTGCCCTCACCCCCTTTTCCCCTTGTTAATTCTATATTTTTGAATCACAGACTGCAGTGCTTAGGGCTTACTTCTGAATCTGTGCTCAGGGATTACTCCTCAGGTTGCTGGAAGTACCATGTAGTATGGGGATTGAACAGTCAGCCACCAGTAGCCTGAGAGCCTCACCCACTGTCTGTTTCTCCTGCCCTGTGTCTCTATTTTTCTTTATTCATGTTTGTTTGCTCTTTCTTAGCATACAGTTTTGAGAGGACATGCAGGAAAGTCGACATGTCAGGATTTTTTAGTAATTGAAGATTGTTATGATATTTTTAAAGTTGTGGATTACAGCCAAATCAAACATTCCCAGACAAATCCCATGGAAACCCAGGCCCATAGATGAATAGTTTTGTGGTCAAATTCTCCTGGAATATTCTTCCATATTTATTCTTCTCTTATGTTTTTTGCCATGTACACTGTAAAAGTGCCAAGAGTTCCTGCAGCATTAAAAATGTTTATCTTGGTTTTAGCCACTGTTTTTCCGTCTCATCAAAGTGCCCTTACATAGCCCCTGTGGAGAGGAAGTGCTCAGAAAAAGCTGCTCTCAGAGATGGGATTATACCCTCCTAGGACACTGAGATGATTGCTTTGGCTAGGGATTAAGGCCCACTGTTGAGAACAAGTTGTAAACAGTGATAGTAACAAACAATCTTTCCCTAAATCTGAGCAAAACATTTAAGTTCCTTGGTTGAATAGTACACAGCTACAATATTTTGACTTTTTGCTGGAGGTAACATAAAAATGCTGTGATCTCCCTTGAAAATGGAGGGGATCTTAAAATAACTAGCTGGCTAACTAAATCCATGAGGCTGGTTGGAGGTTAGAATTTTCCCCATCTTCCCAAAAGTTGTGTACATTCTGGCATCAGGCATAACCCAAATTGCCTTTCTATTTAGTTCTCTTGTTAACTTTAATACCATTCCATTCTTTAAAGGAACCTTAACGCAAATTACAGTAATGTCACTCAAGTATTTTTTCATAACTGGGGTGCAGCTTTCACAGGAACATCTCAGAAATCATTCCAATAGAGTGTATTACCTAAAAGACCAACTGCTTCCAAAGACTAAATACTTCCATTATTTGGGCACAGAGGAGAGCCTCAGTGGTGATACCTAATCTGTGCAGAACCATATATTAACCTGAAACACCAAGACATCATATTAGGGAGTCAGAGAGATAGTCCAGCCAGCTGAGCCCTGCCAAGAATGGTCCCTGAGTGCAGATCCATGGCTAAGCCCTGAGCACTGCTAAGTGTAGCCCAGAAAACAAACAGATAAACAAATCATGTTAATAAGAGCTTCACTGTTGACACACTGAAGTTGTCAGCTAGAGGAATTTGGAATTAATTCACTTCATTAGGTCAGAGCTTTCTTTATGCCGTAGGAATCATATCCAGGACCAGCCTTGATACATTTTATCATTTCAGTAAGGTATTTGTAATAACACCAATGAGGAACGTAACCCAAGAGAATAAGTACTTGGCAGTTATCTTGAAGATCATTTATCTGATAATTATATGAAGGGCCTGGTAGAATTATTTTCAGGTTACAGACTGACAGTTCATAGAGAGAATGGGTTTTGTATGGTCATACAGCTAATACGTCAGAGCATTGGAGCTGGAACCTCACTCAGTGTCTGCTCCTTAAACGGTGCTGTTTCATTTCCGACAGCTCCGCAAGCACAGCCGTTTGATTAGCTGTCTTTTTTGTGAGTAAAATACGCCTCTCTTGTGTATCATTCTGGGATGTTTTCCAAGCAAGCAAAGTCCTTTGGGAGTTGGACTTTGTGTGTGGCAGTTGGGGACACCTTAGTTTACCAGGTATCTCTGTGGTATTGATTGTCCTAGCAGGTTTCTGAGTACTTGGCAAATAGCAAGTTGTGAATTTCTCTTCTAATCCTACAATGTCTGTAAATTTCCCTCCTCTTTACAAAGGTAGAAACATCTGGTCAGTGGAACTAAATGGACTCTGTGAGGACAGAGCTGCCTGTTGTGGGGCTAGGACTTGCCTGCAGACTCCAGAGCCCTCTCTACCCCAACCCCCACTTCCTTCTCCTTCAACTCTTGTCATGCGAGTGTGGTGCAGGGGAGAAAAATTGGGTCAAGAGTGATTAAGAGGTTTTTGTTGTTCAAAATAGGAGGTGTTAGAGGAGATTTTTATGTATGGTTTTATCTTTTTATTCACACTTTAATGTATTTTCTCAATTTCCTACAGTATTTCTAAGTTACTTTCATAATAATAATAGACTAAATATATGTGGAGGTCATATTCTAGCATAGCATTTTTAGGCTTTGCATTAAGTACTAAGACTAATATGTTGGTAAACAAAATATGTAAATACACATGGAGAGTTTTGACCCAGAGAATTTGTCTGGAAGAAGCCTTAAAAATATTCCTTTTTACACATTCCTTCTCGGACCTTGGCCATGTCTTGGCACTTCTTTGAACTACTGTTTTCTGGTCTGAGAAACCTTCCTATGGAAGGACATACTGCGAGTGCCCATATGCCACAATCAAGGTGCTGTATAGCTTCCTCTATAGGCATTCCTGATGTGAATGTTCATCTCCAGTCTCTATTACTTGCATAGAAATTATGCAGCTTGTGTTTCAGAAAGTTTTCCAGGACAGCTTTTATCCTGAAGCCCATGGCCAGTCAGGATGTGAGTTCTGGTGGAAGTTTCATGGGATAAGCAATCTGCTGCTCCCTAGGAGAACTCTCCAAATATGCAAGTAGCAGCATCACCTTTGGCAAAATGGAGGTGGAGTAATACCATTTATCAACCAGGTGGAGCCTTTGTATTTGCAAAGGGCCCGATCATAAGAAATTAGCTGATCCCTCTTCCTCGCACCCTGCCCACCCCTCAGAACTCAGTGCAGAGGCTTCTGTGTCTTTGCACTGTGCTCTTCCCCATGTTGTGGGTAAGGGCTGGGGTCCATGGCCATCTGAAGTTTTGGTCCTGGGTTAAGAGTGATACCAATGTCACAAATAAACTAGCCTTGTGGACTGAGGTCTATGGGAAACAAAGGCAGGCCTGGAAGACAGCCTGGAAGACAGCAGGCTTCAGACAGGGATTATTTTAATTATCAGCAACTCTCTGCCTCTGAACATCATCTTTCCCTCTCATCTTTCTCCCACCAAAACAAAACCTCTGTTTGATCCAGTTCATTTTTTTTGGTATCTGACAACCCCTTTGTCAGATTTTTTGGTGAGTCACATTTACCCATGTACTCTGAAGTAGGGTAAATTGTTCTCATTTATTTGTTCCCAAGAAGTATCACTGTATCACTGTCTTCCCGTAGATCATGGATTTGCTTGAGCGGGCACCAGTAACATCTCAATACGTCCTGTCACATGTGAGATAGCCCAAGGGCATCTGCCCACTCCAGGAACATAAAGACCTCAAACCATTCCATCAAGTCATGGGAATGAGATCTATAATTGTTACTGGTATTTGGCATGTCAAATCACGACACAGGTAGCTTGTCAGGCTCTGCCATGTGGGTGAGATTCTCTTGTACTCACCTAAAAACTCAGGCATTTATTGATGAACCGCACGGCCGCAAAGCAACCCTGGGCAGGTTCCCAAGAAGTTGGACCTAAAAATCTGGGGTTTTTCGTCCGGTTTTTTTTTTTTTTTTTCTTTGGGCACACCGGCCGCAGGGGTACCCGGCTCGCTCAGAATTACCCGGCGCTGTTTGGGGACAACAGGAGCCGGAGAACCCGGCGGCGGCGGCCGGCGCCACCTACATTTTTCAGTCCCTTGGGTAGCAGGCTAGATTCTTGTTGAACATTTCATCTCTTCAGCTCCAGTAGGACATACTCAGTCACATGGGAATTTATCTGAAGGGGACCTGGACTCCTTTTAGGTGACTCTGTCCTGCTAAGAAAGTGGATAGCCCCTTGCCAGCTATGGTAACAGATCTGAGCTGCCTCTCTAGCAGGAGAGCTCCAAACTGAACAAGTAAAACGTCTCTTCTGACCTTATTTTCCTGATCACCAGTCTGCAGCTTTCTGGCATTCTTTTGGCCTGGCATGTTGCAAGTAGCTGTTGTTGAAGGCCAACAACAATTCCTCACTGGGGGACTTCACTAGGCACTCCTTCCTCTGGAAGCCTCTGAAAATGGACAGTGTGCCTCCAGGAAACATTCTCGTTTCAGTCTTCCCGGGAAGATTTCAGTCTTAGCACGCAGTCATGTTCCATTTCCAACTATGTTCTCCAAGAATATTGTAGGAAGGGGCTAATCCAAGCTCTGTAACCAGGAGTCACTTCTGGTGTGCCCAGGAGACCATGCAATACCAGGGATCAGACCCAGGTCTCCTGTCTGAATGCCCTTGGCCCAGCATGCTATTTCTTCCTGCCCCAAGTAATTTTGCCACCCGTGGCATTAGACTTCATTTTCCTAAACAAAAACCTTCTTCTCTGTGTTACTTTTCCCATACTACCCTGCCTTCCCACCTAGCTAACTGTGTAATTTATTTTGTTTGTTCTGGGAAGGCTGAAAGGGTTTTTGTAAGAGGAAGAGGATGGGCTTTAGCATAGGGAGCTGAGGACCTGGTGAAGCTGAGCAGTTGAGCCTCAGTTTCCCTATAAATAGTCAGCCTGTCTCATGGGAAGGCTAATGAGGAGGCTGCTGTGGTTGATCTTAGAGAGAGTCCTTGGGAACCTCTGTCCTGTAGCTTCTTTCTCAGGAGAGCAGAGTCATACTAGCTCCTGTTTGTTAGGGTTGTGTTGGGAAGTTTGGAAGAAGTCGTTTGTCAAAAGTGCTTCACCAACTGCCCCACCAGTCAAGGAATCCTCAGTGACTATTGCCATGGACATCATTATCATTCTTTGGGTTCAGCATGTGCTGGTTCCCCAAGGAAAACATTTTCCCTGGCAACAGGCTGGGACATCTCCAGAGATAGGAGAATTTCCTCAAAGTGCTCTGTCAGCAGCCCACATACATGGCCCTCGAGTCTGAGGACATATCGTCAGCTCTGCTCTCTGGGATCATTGCTCAGAGATGATTTGGCAAAAAGTATTCATCTTCAGACTCAGGTGGGATTCTCTGGGAATATGGATCCGGAAAATAGTGAGGCCAAAGGGGACTGAGACCCAGGAGTAATTACAGCTACTACTGGGGTTGAACAGGTGCACCTGGGGACCACAGGTTCACCACTCATTGCCTGGTCTCTCACCTGACACCTGCAGCTTAGTCCCAGCACCCTGTCCCTCTCTCAATGGGACCAGGACATTGGAATTTTACATAGAAGGGCATCTGTCTTCCTTATGGCACATGTCTGGAAAAATGTGCTTTGATCCTTCTAACCATTTCAGAAACTGCTGTGTAAGCCTTGGCATTGCTGTTAACAAACGGGCCCTTATCCTAATTGCATGGGCTTGGGAATGGGGATAATCTGCAACCCATCTGCTCAAGGTTCTGATGGCCAGGCACAGAGCGGACACGCTGGAAGTAACGCCTGAAGGAGATGAATCTCATGGCTGCCTGAGGCTGAGCATGGAGGCAGTGACCTAACTCAAAGGCCAGCCAGGGAAGCACAGGCTTGGATTTTCTCTGAGCAAGCCACACTTACTGCATCATGCCCTATCATAGGACACCTGGCTCCCCATTGTGTAGAGCGAAAAGAGACCATGAAGATCATTTGAAGAAAAACAAATGGAAGCCTTAAAGGTTCGCAGCTCTGTAGAGGCAATAGCAGGCTGGTGCATTCATTCAACAATGAGTTATTTATTGAGCTTTCACTGTATCTTGGGTATATGATTGAAACACAAAGAGAATTAGTCAGATAATGCCCTTACTTCTAAATCTTAAAAAAATTAAGCGAGTAAGCAGAAAGATCATTGTAAATGGTGACACAAAACCAACAGCCAGGGAATAGATAACTGAAAGCACTGTAGGAAGGGTGGCCAAGCTGAATCTCTATGACATTTATCTAAGAATTAAAAGGTTAAAAGGAGCTTGCCATGTGGAAAGTGGGAAGAACACAAGGGCATTCCAATGGGAGAAATGGCCTTTTCACAGGCTTTAGGTGAGAAAATCCTGGGCTCTCCTGGCAGGGAAGTCATAAAGAGGGAACCTGGCTTCAGCTGACTGTGGAGAGGCAGGAAGGGATCAGATCCTCTAGTTTGGGGCCCCTGTGAGTATCTGAGTAGTGATTGATGCTCAGCAGCAACTCTCAGTCTGGTCCAGAATTCAGGATCAGCCGAAGGACTCATTTAACATAGATTTCTGGGCCCCATCCCTCAGATCCCAGATTCTGATGTTTGAGCAGCAGACTTTGAGTAGAAAGGCACAAAATGTTTTAAAATATTAGAAGGACTTAAAATCAAGTTTCTGTGGGGTGCCAAGGGGGAAAGGAAGCTAAGAGAATTCTGAAGCTATACTTATCAGAAAGAATAGGGCTAAAGGATAACTGTCTTTGGTTGTGTTGGAGGAGGGGATGGAATGGCCAGAGGGTCTCCCACAGGTGTCCATGGATGGACAGATTCTCAGACCCAGAAGACTTTCATGAGTGTCTATCTCAGAGGATAGAAATGCAGGAGCAGCAGCCCACAGAAACCTGGTTTCTCCAGACTCTGGCATTCTGCCCTTCCCCTACAGAGAGGGTCTACGGGCTCTGGGCCCTAAGCCAAGCCTACTGACTGCAACCTGAGCCCCCAGCAGGCAGGACCGACAATTAGTCTTACTGCCACAGATCTTATACTTAGTGGTCTTAGGTGGGGTGACTCATTCTTGCCTCCCTCACCCCGACCCCCATTATCTTGTTGGAAATAGGTCTCTGCTTTCTGCATTCTCAGGTGAGAAAAATAAATGCTCCCAAACAGAGTCACAGACCTGAGACATCCATTTGCCACCTCCCTGAGCTGGGCCCGCTTTTGCCTTTCTTCCCTGGGAAGTTGCCAGTTTTCAAGCTTATGGTTCCATCTCCCAGTTCAGCTCCACTCCGCCCCATCAGAGTGTGCTTCTGATAGCAAGCCCAAGTGATGAGGCTACTTTGATGGACAGGAGGACAGCAAGTGACATGAAGCAGGGTCCACCCGAAAGTGTGTCCAAGAAACTGAAAAAGGCAGCATCATGGAAACAAAAGTTGGAAAAGTGACAGAGACCCAAATATGTCTCAAACTGTTAATAAGTATAAGATACTAGAAAAACAACAAACAGGGTCAGTGAAGCACTTGCCTCGCATATGACTGAGCAGGCTTGATCTCTAGCACCACACAGGGCCACAAGCACTGTCAGAAGTGATAGCTGAGTGCAGGACTGGGAATAATCCCTAAGCACCACTGGCTGTGTCCCAATCATCCCCAAACCAAACATGAATTCTTATCAAATCACAAGAACTTTGTAGAGAACATCTACACAAAAGTGGGTAGGTGGAAAGAAAACAGCATATCTAATGTCTTTAGGTTAAACACCATACAAATAATTGGGAGATGAAAATTTACCATTGAGCACAGGTGATGCTCCTGGTACTTCTAGTCCTACTTGAATAGGGGACTCATTGGCAGATAACTGCACCCAAGGCCAGATGTGGCGACTAAGAGGTAACTGCATTCCTTACATTTTTATACCCTGAGAAGATTAATTAGAATGCTCAAGGTCAGCTTAAACTTATAATGGGGCCATCTGACCAAAGATCTAACTTTCTCTGTTATCACAAAGAAACCAGCTAAATTATCTAGTACAGTAGTAACCCTGCACAGGACACTCCACCGGGAGTGTCCATGCACATGGCCCAAGCACAGAGAAGATGGAGTTCCGTGCATGAGACTGAGCCCCAAGCCGGGTACCCAAAGCTCTAAGTCTCTTTCTCTGACTCTACTATTCTCATCCATAGTTATAGGACAAATGTCCTATTTGTTGCCTAGCAACGCTGAAACCAGCCCACAGGTGTGAGACCGGACATGAGACCTAGAGTTTTTCCCATCTAGATTTTGCACAGAGTGGTTCATGTGGCACACTGCATGAAGCCCCTAGTTTATCTGTCTTGAACGAGATGAGATGACATAGATAAGATGATGAGAAGCCCTATTTGGAATCCAAATGCATTGAGTCAGCACTGTCCAGTGGAATCCACTGTGTTCAATCACTGTGTGAGACATGTTGGGCTTTCCATTATCAATATGGTGAACGCTCTCCATGGTTGTCTGTGAGTTCCTGCAAAGGGGAAGGACCACAGTGATGGAGAAACAGCATTTTTCATTTATTTCCTTTGAATTAATGTAAATGGTACAGCCAAGCCTAGGCAGATACCCTTCAGCTGACGGGCTACCTTTGCACCCTTCTCTCCGGAGGTGTTTGCCTCCAGGGCTGTCTGTCGGGCGTGAGGGAACTTAGAGCCTCTTAGGGTGTTGTGTGTCCTGCAGAGCAAGATTTAATCTTGGACAGTGTCTTGCCTCCTAATAAATCAGGTCTTCACTGGCTTTGAATGAGTCCAGATATTCCTGGAATTACTTAAGGATGGATGTGAAAAATGAATATATTAACAGGCAATAGAAAACAAAAGTCCTTTAAAAATAGATGTAGCACTGTTAAAATCTGCCAAGTTCATTTGTGAAAAATAATGGGAAACAAGGGTGAGCTGTGGATGACGGAAGAAATTTGGGGTTTTTGATTTTGCCTTAAATTCTGAATTTCAGGAAGAATACTCTCTCTCTCTCTCTCTCTCTCTCTCTCTCTCTCTCTCGGGTGGACTCCCTTTCCAGACTGTTGAGGATTCTGTTGCTGCTTCCTATCTCAAGGTTGGCACCACAGACAGCAAGGGAGGAAGCTTCTCGTCAGGGCTCATAGGCTGCTCCTCTCCAGGGATGTCCCTGCCCAGCAGGACAGCAGCTCGTGCTCAGAGCAGGAGCTCGAAAGGTGAATGGGTGTGACTGGTGAGTCTCTTGGTGAAATCGCAGCTGCTTGTGTCTGGAATCTCAAGAGTGAGCCTGGTGTGGATACCTTCACACCGACCCCAGCCCTGGGAAACTGTTGTAGGAGAGGAAAGGGCAGGAGCTACACCCCTTAGCCCCTCTTGCTCCCCACACACGTCAGGATGGGGGAGGCAGGAGCGCTGGGGCCAGGGCTTGGTGCAACCCCTCTCAGCAGTTGAAGCATTGCTCACTGGGCTTGCTTGGGTCTTGAGTCTGCCTTGAAGCAGCCCAACCAGCTGAATGCTCTCGGTTCTTTCTCCGCCCTGTAGAAATTGTTTGACTAGCAAAATGACCAGACAACCATGAGCCTGGTTCTTCGTGAGTGAAAGTAGCTTGTGCTACTTGTGGGGTGGCCTGGAGGGTCCTGAGTGAGAAATGTGCCATTTCCAGTACAGTGGGCTCAGAGTGCTGGCTCTGGGTGGTTCTGGTAGGTACAGCCAAGAAAGCCCAGCTGCCTTCAGGGGCAGTGGCAAAGCTTTCTTCAGGGAACCTGTTCTTCTCCATTGTTTATCACATCCAGCCTTTCCTTTGTTCCTCTTGCTTCGCTGTGGGTCAAGGAAAAACCCTTCCATTCGTTTAATCATTCAGTTATACATTTAGAAACACCTCAGCAAGATACTGCATGTTAGAAACACAACACAAGGCAGTGGTGGTACTTCCATTTTAGTGGGTGGAGGGAAAGACAGACAGACACAGGAGCTGAGTGAAGATGTCCTGTCAGATAGTGAGGGGTAGGTGGAGGCTGCTGGGACTCTAGTTGATCCAGGCACTGGTACCTCATCTTCAGCATCATGGATATGTAGAGTAAGGAAGATGGATTCTGTGTTTTGTGAAGAGACAGGACAGAGCACCTGAGGACACTGCAGCAGTGGAAGGGACAGTAGGTAACAGAATGGCAGATGTGGTGGCAGGAGCGTGGGGTGCAGGTGGTGAGGACACACTGGGAGAGCAGTAAGAGGGAGCTGTGTGGGAGGGACTCGAGGGCCTTCCTATGAAGCCCCCCCATAACAACACGCATGGTGTACTGATTCCCTTGCTACCAAGTTTAGGGGAGAGTAACAGTTGGTGGCCAGTTCCACAGTCTGTAACAGTGGATAAGGGCCAGGCTAGCCCAGTGAGTCAGGATTTATCAGAAAGTATCCTTCTTTGCCTGTTCACTCATACATGGACATGGTTTAGAAATAAGCAGTGGTCTCCTTCTCTCTTCTTTAAAAAAGATATAGCAGGTCTTCTGTTTTCCCAGGGGCTGACTCTCGAGGCGGACAAACAGAATCTTCTTGTGCTGTCTCTGTGCTCTGCACCAGCAACAGCCCTCACGGAACAGCCTTCCTCTGGCACTTGCCATCAGGTTCTAGTTTGGTGTGAGGCTTTGGTTTGTTTGAGGGGTGGGGCATGGCAACGCCCATCCTGCTCTGTTCCAGGACTGCTCCCAAGCAGTGCGTGTTAGAGCCCAAACCCAGGACCATACATGTGTAAGGTGAGTGCTCTAGCGCTTAGCCACCTCTGCACCCCTGTACCATGTCTCACAGCCCCTCAGCACACCCCACAGCTGCCTGCTATGTTCTGCCCCATAATGCACTTACAGGGCTAATCATCTCTGCTCTGGTGCAGACTCCAGGCATCCAGTGAGAGACAGTCCCTGTCACTCTGGGCTCAGTCACCTGATCAGAGTGGGGTCAGGGACAGGGGAGTCAGTAATGCATCTCCTCTCTCAGTCTTGCTCCCAAAGGGAGGACTTTGCCCGTATGTTGCCATGGTAATCAGCTTGTGCATTCCTCACTGCCTTCTCCATGGGAGTGGGGCAGCTTGGCAAGCAGGAAGGTGGTCAGAGGTTGCAATCTGGGCTATCCCTGGGAGTCCTCTGAGGGCTCAACCAGGACTGCTGCCTGCAACCCCACCCGCCTCGACCCCCAATTCTGTTTCCTTAGCTTGCGTCACAGGCTGGACTTCCCCAGGCAATTCTAATGCCCAAGCCCAAACTGAGCATCCCGGCTGTGGTCTTGATTTCCATTCTTGGTGTATTCACTATCATCCTGACATCAGGAGCAACACTCAGTCTCAGTGCTTTGTTTGAATCTGATGCTGATGGCTGGGGAAACAACTGCTCGCCTGCCACACAGGAAACTGCCTTCAGTCCTGCTTCGCTAAGAAGCTGGAAGGACCCTTCCGTGTACCAGCATTCTGGCATTTGGGGCTCAGACCAGACACCCACTCTCCCAACTTCTAGGCACTCACCAACCTTTGCAGCTTCTTAAAGCCCAAGGCCTCTCCACCAGGAATTGTCCCAGAAATGAATCATGACTGCTCCCAGCCTGGGTCATTCTCAGCAATCAACTTCTCGCACTATAAACCCAAGCCCTGAGGGTAGTGTCCCCACTGCTGGCACAGCTCCCATCATAAAGGAAGGAAAAGGACGCACTCCTGCTGAGGATGGACACTCACTGTGGTCCACACATCTCTCTGCCCGCATGCACACTACATTCTCACGGTCCCATCTATAGACAATTCTTCTCACCTTGGGCTAATGCTTGTATCTCATTTCTAGAAAGGAACTAGACATAGGATCTTCCTTATGTGAGGACCAGTGAGTATTGAATGTGATCATGTACACTGAGTTTTAGCCCAGCCCTGCTCACAGGATCAGGAGTTCTAAACATCAGTTATCAAACCGACATTGCTATTGTTAGTTTCATTATTATTTGTGTCATAAATTAATTTTAACACCATTTGCAAATAGGCAAGTAAAGTATAATACATTACCAAAACAACTTTAACTATTTAGCCATCATATTAATCCTCATTTTAAATCAAAGAAAGAATACCTTGGCAAGTGGTTTGTGGACAAGTGGTTTGTGCAGGAGTACCCTGATACACTGTTGCAACCATTAGCCACCAGCATCCTGGCTGTGGCCCCCTGAGACTGGAAGCTTAATAAAGGGAAGCTCTGATTATTGATAGAGGGAGCACTGAGGAGGGAAGCACAGTGCAGGCAGCCAAACAGTGTGTCCATCACTCAGGGGCAAGGCTGGCTTGCACAGCAGAGCCCTGCAGACTGGAGAAGCTGCAGAGCACGGGGCTGGCCTGCGGCACTTACCGTGCACAGCACTTGCAAGGAGCCCGGCTCTGTGAGCCAAGGTCCTCTCCCCTAGGCATGATTGATTCAAATTTCTCATGGGAGAAGGACTAGGTCTCCACTCACATGGCAGGGACACAGAATGTTGGACGTTTCCTACCGTCCCACCACCTCCAGCTGTCACAGAGAGAGTCCAGCTTCCTTTCCCATCCTTCTTTTGTGCTGATGTACAGAAAGGGCAGCTTGATGCAGATGTTTTGGTTGAGGAGCACAGGCCTTAGGCACACAGTGTGCAGTGAAGGAGCCAGCGCTGATGGATGCTGCTTGAGATGCCGTGTTTCATCCCGTCCTACCTCCTTTGCGGTGAAATGAAGGTCTTCATGGCGAGGCAGTGATGAAAACCGCAGATCCAGACAAGCCATCCTTCATCACCGTGTTATTTTGCTTAGAGCACCGGCGCTACATTATGTCTTAAAACTTGTCAAATCGCACACAGTACACTGACTCCATAGGAGAAAAACGTGTTCTCTAAAAATATCAAAAATCAGGCATTTCTGGTAGAAGGAGACATTATAATTCAAAAGTCCTACACATAAATAATAATTAGGAATGACATTTACTTGGTAGCGCACACAGAAAACAACCATTCGCCGTCAGCCACATTCTTAACTGGTTTGAGTTTTGTGCCTGTAAACGTAGCTAATAAATGCCAGGGAGAGCCTTGGCCAGAAGGCACTCGCCTGGCATGTGGCCATAGCAGCTGCGGCAACCCTGGTTCTAATCCCCAGCACCTCAGTGAGCACTGCCGGGCGGGCATTCCTGTGCATAGAGCAGGGATGAACCCCTGAGTACTGCCAGGATAAAGCTCCCAAATAAAATTAAATAAACTAGTATAAGGCAGATTTGTGGGACCTTTTTTTTTTCATGGAGGGACATACAACTTTAAAGAAGCACAGTTCTATTTTCTAAGTGGTTTGCTGTTGTTTACAAATAAGAAGGAAACGGTTTCCCATTTGTGTGCTGTGGTTGTGAAACCACTGTCTGTCCTTCAGAACTGGAGAACAAACCCACAAGGCTGCATCTTGCTGCTGTGCACAGATCCTGCCAGGGAAGTGCAGGATTCTTTGTTTCTTTGTTTTCTTCTAAGAGAGGAAAGAATGGCAAAAGAGGTGGTTGGCCATTGTTTTATGGGGCAGAGGGTGACTGTGCCTCTGTAACAGACTGAGTCTGAGAAGGAGCCCCGTTAAACATGGAGATAGTCAGGAAAGTCCTGCCAGGGCAGGATACCCTCATCCTGGCCCTGTTCCCAAACCCTCAAGTCTCCTAGAGCATCATGGGAGGAAACTGTCTGTCGAAGGTCTCCCTGGTGCTTTGGGAGAGGGCCACACAGAAGTGTTTGAATCAGAATGAATAATGGCATCTCCTCTGACCTATGAGTGTCTGGGTGTGACCAGGGAGGACCAGCAGGCCTTCACTGTAAACATTACTGAACGTATTTTCTTTAAGCGTTGTCAAAGGTCCGGATATGCTGGGAGAAACCAGTGTGGCTTCCAGTCTTCTCTGGGGCTGAACATTCCCTGATAGCACAAACCTACAGACAGGGTGTGCCAGGGTCTGTGTTCATGCACCAACATAGCATCGCACTATGAATAATCTATGATCAGGGCGAGATAATTAGGACATGGCAACGCCCACTAGTAAATTAGCTAAATTGACAAAACTCAATTTAAATCGCAATTTTGTCGCCAGTGATAGAATTATAACAGCGCCCTTCACTTAATGAGCCAGACGGCTTAATAATTCAAACATACTTAGAGAAAAAATCAAACAAAGCTTCTCTGACCAGATTAGTTTCTCTTGCCTTTTCATCACCTCTTTGCAAACATGCCGCTTGGAAAACCCTGGGAGGAGAGTCTTGGTATTTGGTGACCCCAGAAGGGAAGCCCAGGATGGAGGCAGAGGAATGAGGGATTTCCTAAAAGCCTAAAAGCCTATGTGTGTGTAATTTCAGTGTTCTTGGCCCTTGGCTGGCCCCTTTTCTGCCTGTTGTCCGTGGCTGCTTTCACCCTGCTGGGAGAGGGCCAGCAGAGAGCCTCCTGGCTAGCACTGCCTGAATACCCCAGTCTCTTCAACCATGCTCCCCAACTTCCTGTGTTTCCTGCCTATGACCTTGGATCCCTTTTCCCAACCCTGGCCTCTGATCTCCTTAACTTGGTGTTGGGAAGGGTGCACTGTAGAGGATGGGTGCTGGAACACTGTATGACTGAAACCCAAAGATGAACAGCTTAGTAATTGTATATCTCACAGTGGTATAATAAATTTATTTTGAAAAAAATTTTAAAATATCAAGTAAAGAGAGACTGGAGTCTTTTTTCCTGGGGGCTGGGAGGAGGAGGAGGAGGAAGGTGAAAGGACACACATGCTTTCTGTGCTTGGAGCACAGTTCCTGTCCCATAAAGTCCCAGTGATAAGCATCACAATGGCAAGAGTAGTAAAGGGTGGAGAATAGTTACCCAGTAGCAGGTCCTAGTCTGAGCTCTTTAAATACAGCCAGTCATTGAATGCTCACAGCAACCCTATGTGGTAGACATTATAACAATTGAAATGTTTCAGATTACTTAGATCTTTCATCCCTTTCCCTTTACTTTCTTGCTCTTGGCTCTTCTGGGCAGTGCATTTGCCCAGCAGGCTTTGGAAGAAGGGTTGCTCCAGTGTCAGCTGTGGATAGATCTCACTGGCCCTGGATCTGTTGGGCTGGTGACCTGGTTGACAAGCGAGAGTGTCAACCATTCTGCTCTTGGACACCAATGCCATTGAGGTGACAGTCTCTTCTCTAACGCAGCAGTGGGGCCACAGGCAGGCTCTCCTTTACTCTCACTTCTGTCCTTTCCTGGGAGAGGAGAGGTGGGCACCTTGGACAGCTCCTCCCCAGATTCGGCAAGACCAAGAGCGACAACTCAAGGTGACTAGGATTTTGAGGTCCTGACTTCTATTGCACAGCCATGTTTTCATTATTTAATCTGAGGTGATGCCTACCCTTTAGATGTGAGTTTATGCAAAGTATTTGCAGAGGTACCTGGGCCAGCTCCCATCTTAAACAAGCCCTTCTTTTTTTTTTTCTTTTTTTTTTTTTTTGCTTTTTTGGGTCACACCCGACAATGCTCAGGGGTTTCTCCTGGCTCTGCACTCAGGAATAACTCCTAGCGGTGCTCGGGGGACCATATGGGATGCCGGGGATCGAACCCGGGCCGGCAGAGCCGGCCGCGTGCAAGGCAAACGCCCTACCCGCTGGGCTATCACTCCGGCCCAAACAAGCCCTTTTTTTGTCTTTCTTATAGTTCTTCCTGGGAACTCCATGGACAAATTACTTGTTTTTATATAAAATTAATAAGCTCTTAATCTGGCTGCCAGCAACTCAACTCTTTACCTCCCGGAGGACAGAAGGAATGGGGAGTGGGAGAGCTAGTGGCCGCCAGCCCCATCATGTCAAGCACTCAAATTCACTTGGTCCTGCTTCACCACCAACCCTAAGGTGGAGCATGTGTACAGTATGATGAAGGTTGGCGGTGGGATAGCATGTGTGTGATGCGAGGGAGGAGCATGTGGGGTGTGCTAAGGAAGAAGGCTTGCAAAGGAAGAAGCAGGTCATGCATAATCTCCTGGAGGACTGTGGTCTCTGTCCTGTGTGCAGCCATGCAGGGTCCTGCATGATTCGACACAGAAATGAAGTGACCATTCTGGCACAGGTGTAGAAGACAGACTGGGGTGTTCAGGGAGGACATAGGATTCACAGCTTTGCCCCAGTGGAGGTAGGCTGAGATCCGCCCCTAGGGGATGTCCCACCTCTCTGCTGCCACCACAACCTGTACTTAAGGGCAGAATTTCTGTGCCACAATGCATTGAGTGCCCAGAAGTGTCAAACCCCATCCCTCCCCTCATCCCAATTTAAAACCACAACCAGATCATTTGGGCTTCACAGCTGCTCTGCATTCATGCACTAACAATTCTATCGCCATTGTTCCCCCAGTGGAGGCTTGGCACAGATAGATGCAGGCCTGCCTCTGGTTTCTTTTCCTCGCTTGACCTTTACCAAGGCACCAGCAATCAGATTCTCTCATTTCGATGTTGACACCTGAGAAAGTCTGTAGAGTGTCTTATTTACAGCAGAGTGCGGAGCAGTGTTGGAAAAAGGGAGTGAACAAATCAACTGTCGAGGGAAGACAAATACTACTTTCCTTGATCTAGTCTCTCTCCCCAGTGACATTTGGCTACTCTGAATCATGGAGCAGTTTCCAGGCCTCTCCCATGGTCTCATTAACTTTAGAGAGGGGCCTCGAGGAAGGGGGAACATGGGTCTGTGGAGCTGGCACTTTCCTTTCTGATTAGCAGCAGTTCACGCACTCGTCCGTGAACCACACAGATGTTCAAGTGGGATGTCTTGAGGTATTGGGAAATTACCATAAATTTGAACTCATTTGCAAGCATCTATTTCCATATTTTTTACAGAAAACTGTAATTTTTTCCCTCCCAAGCTCCCTCTCTGATGAAGAGGAAGAATATTTCCCAATATGGTACCCATTCCTGTCTACAGCAATTATTTGACAAGGCTACCTCCCCTGAGGGATTCAGTGAAACAGAAGACATCACCCTTGCCCTATGCTTAAGCTGTGTTCCGACTCCCAGTGTGTGCCTTCTCTGATCCTACCCACCACCTGCTCTCAGCAGGCTGAGTGTATGTATGCTTGCTTGCTCAGCTGGAGACCTGGAGAGTAGCATGTTCTCCATAATACAGGAAAGAGGCACTGGATGCAAGTTGGAAAATGATATGCATGCAACAAATGTTGTTGGTATCATCTTCCAAGGGGGAAAGGAGGGCGCACAGTGTGGGAAGGTTTCCAGAGCTGCTGTGAGCACTACCTTCTCTGAATTGCCCCATGCAGCTTCTCGGGTCCATGAAATGGAAGGGATCGCCCGGTTCTCCTACATCCCTTTCACACCCCCTGCTTTGTAATATGCCCATACAAAGTTGTGTTTCAGTTTCGGAGAATGCATCAAGAATAAGAATTGGATGAAGAGATTTTAAAATATTCATCGCTATGTTTCCTTTAGGGAAACCCCATGGTTTCTGGATTCCATCTCTCATGCAGAAGCAGCAGCAGCTGCCTGTCAAGTTGCTTCTTGCCTCTGATCGAGGCCCTGTGACCTGGGTTGGCATGAGGGTCCCAACCTTTGGCCTGAGGACCAGACTCATGTCCACACAGATGTAAGGATGAGCCTGTATACTTTTGGCAAAACATAAATTAGTTGCTAACAAACAAATGGAAAGGCGTTTTCAAATTCAAAAATCAGATTAATGCTTTCTCTTGAGAAAACAGAAGGTCTGGAAAGAAACATGAGACCCAGATTTCTACACAGTGCTAACCTGGCCATTCTCACCAGACCTGGCCTGAGCTTTTGCTCTCAGCTCCAGGTGCACCTATTGTAATAACTTATCAAGCAGCCAAGTCTTGCATAAGAAGGTTTCTTGGCCCCAGAATCCACCTTACCTGAGACTTTAGCAGAAATGCACATTATCAGACCCTCTTTATAACTCCTGGCCCAGAAGTGCGCTTCCCAGGTTGTGCTTGTGCCATCTGAGAGACTGTGACCCTGGTTATGTTTGAAAATCCCGGGTGCTTAGCAGGAGAGGCCTGGGTTCTGATCACTGTCACTTGTGATGAAAACTTAGTGAACTTCCTCTATTCGGGGCTTCTCTGAAGTGGACTGGGGGCTAATCAGTTACCTCTATGTACATTCTGTCAGTCAGGTTTAGTCCTTGAGGTCTTGAAAACCATGGCTTGCATTTAGAAAACATTTCCCATGCATTGGGACTGGGGTCAGCACTTTTTCTGGATTATGTCACTTAACCCTCGCTGTTTAGGCAGTGGGCAGCGTCGTCTTTTTTTTAAGTATTTTATTATACCACCATGAGATATACAAATAAAAGATATACAATTAAAAAGTTCATGTTTGGGTTTGACAAATTGAGTAACAGGACATGAATTGGCAATCACGAATCCCTGCCCTGATCTTGCGTGACCTTCTGTGCATGAGTCCTTGAGTCTCTGGTCTTCCACCCCTTCATGGACAGAGGTCTGTCAGGAATGACACTGGAGCAGCCTGTGTGCTGAGCAACTCTGACCGGCCCTTCAGGCGGTCAAACACAAGAAAGATTACCAAAACTAGAATGCGGCATCAGTGACTTTCCCCTGGCCTGGTTGACAGAAGGCAGTGACTCACCAGTATCGCCAGGAAGGAGCAAACCCCTATAGTGAGGGTTAGTCAGGCTTTGAAAGCCTGCATCCTGCCCTCAGAGGGATTCCTTCTCCATTCCTTGCTAAGGATAACCTGGCAAGAGCACTTGCCTCCCTGAGCTTCACATTCCTGTCTGTGAGATGGGGCAGTTCCCTACTGCCTAATGGCTAGAAGGACTGGACAAGCAGACGGGTTTGCAAAGCATCTGGGTGTGAGAAGCAGCACAGTGTCGGGACTGTCCTCAGGGCTCATGCCTGGCCCTTTCCAAGCAGACCAAAGAGTATCCAGTGGTGCCGGCTGGGCTGATGGTCACAACCTTGAGTGCGAGGAAGGGGCCTCCCCTCCATGGTTAGCCCAGCAGGCTCCATTGCCTCAGAAGCCTTTGCTCTCACATCTTGTCTCATTGCCCTTCTCCCTCTGCCAAATGTTCTAGTTTTTATTTTTTTTCTTTCAGACATCCTTTCTGGGCACTAGTTCTACCTGAGAATGGCAGGCAAATGATGCCAAGAGGATGTAGGTCCTGATCATAGTTTTAGAGTGATCTTGTCCTGACCAGGAAAAAAGAGCATCCCCCATGGGGCCCACCATTCCTGTCCAGGAAGCATACAGAACTTCCCTTCTCTTTCCGCTCAGGACTCAGAGTGTGGGTTAAACCAACTAGACCTCACTCTGGGGACGTGGGTAGCTCACTCCGCCTCCATGGGCCTCCGAGATATTCTATACAGGGTGGGGGGCAAAATGCCTTACTTATAATGCCAAAGCATGAGTGGTGGTTCCGCACCTTCTCCAAGTAGAGCATCTTGCACAGCAAGATAAGGGCAGGGAAGAACAGTCCTGAACGCTTCCTATCTTAAAGTGAAAAGCTGGTGGAAAGAAACTCGACTGAAATGATAATTCTCAGAGTTGTTCATTCAACTCTTACCCTGTGTCCAGTATAGTGCCAAAGATTTCATATGTATTACCTCATTTAATTTTCCCAAGTGTTCTTTCTGAATTTGCAATGCCTTCTTGTCCCCATCAAAAAGTGAGGAGAAATCAGGGCTCAAAAAGTGAAGTGGGTTTCTAAGATTCCCCACTGAAAAATGGTAGGCTGTGTGAGCTGACTCATAGCCTCTTTGTGCTAAGAGGAGTGAGCTTGCTGGACATGCACTTGAAGGCACTCCTCAGCGGCAGAAGCCCCTCTCTGGGTCTCAGCCCCTAAGACTTACTCTGGCAGTGCCTCTGGTTTTGGCTTATTAGTTTTGATTTGTCTATGGCCTTGGCCCTTTATGCAACCTGAATTTTTTTTCCCTTGGCTATGATCACTAAGATTTGTCCTTATTTGCAAAGAGTCCCCAGAATATTAATGTGGTTGTTTTCCAGAAAGTAAATACTTCCCCCACGAGCACTGCCAGCTCTAGGAAGCCACACAGACCTGCCAGGCAGGCTCCCACCCTGTTGTGCTGCCCTTCCCCACCCCAGACCCCTCATTCTGTCTCTATTCATAGGCCACCAGTTGAGTACATGTGGCTTGCCCAAGAGAACTCAGGTCCTTACACAGGCCATTTCAGCAGCATTAAATGTGAGCCAGAAGGGACTGGACTTTCTTTCTATCCATGAAGGAGAAGGGTCTCCAAACCTCAGACCAGGAAGACTGGATCAGACCTCTAGAGTGTTCTGGAAAGTGGCAATGGGGAGAGGAATGTTCCAGGCCCTACCCGCAGCTTGGCCCAGTAATCAGGAGGCTAGAGTCTGAAGGATGATGTCATTTGTTCCCCTTACTGGGTTGTGGAGGATGATAGCACAGGAAGTCTCAAAGGTTTCACTCTGAAGCTATCTCGAGGCTTTGTAAAGTCTATCTTTAGCTGTTTTCCTATGTGGAGGAAATGACAGGAGAGTTTAAGAGTCAGCTCAGGTATCAAACACTGAGGTGGGCAGGACCCTTGAAACATCACAAAGAATTGGGCCCTTGAACTTTCTTCTTCTGCAATATTTATTCAGTCTTTTATTCATTCATTCATTCATCCACTTACTCCTTTGCTCCAAATATCTGCAGAGGACTCAGTATGTGTTGGTCACAGTTTCAAGAGTACTACAGGCTGAATTCTGTTCTCATTGAGCAACTTTCTAGCAGCTTGGAAAGAGATGATACCAATTGCTAATGTCCACATAGGAAAATTGTAGCAGATGCTGATAAATGTTCAGAAAAATCACACAATGGGAATTTTTCAGAGAAGGCAAACTAAGAGTGGATAAGAGTGTGGTATTGGGATGATATATACATGGAACATATAAACAACATGATTTTAATTGTACCTTGTTCTGCAACAAAAAATTTTTTAAAATGGATAAGCAACAAGATCTCCCCATGGGGGAGAGTCTTTAGTTGGAACCAAATATGGAAATAGTTATGGCTGTGTGAACGTTTGGGAACACCATGTCCCAGGCAGAAGGAACAGCATGGGCCAAGGTCGTAATTCAGGAGGATATTTGGACGTTTGGCATTGGAGGACAGATGAAAAGCGAGAGGAGCACAGAGCATATGCCCTGTTTGGGGTATGCTGGAAGGGGGTTTTCACTAATGGTCTTAGCTGTAGGATCTACTGTGACTTTATGAAACTTCATGCGTCCCTGCTATTGGGCCCAGTTAGAGTTGAAGTGCTCTAACCATTAGCTGTGGTTTAATCATCCCTGTTCTTACACCACATGTGTGCTGGGACCCTGATCAGAAACTGCGGTAGGCTGGCAATGCCCAGCCTTCTAACAGGCACATCTTCCAGTCACGATGAGCCAGCCCAGTTCATGAACTGAACCAAGACTGGAAAGAACAGCTGAATCTTGGGGCTGGCCTGGAACATTGTCAAAGGGGAGTAGGAGGGAACTGGCATTCATGGGCAGTGCCCAGTATGAGGCCATGTCTAGGCTCTGTGCTTCCTCATCTGTGACCATCACCACATCAAGCTTAGGTGACATCACCAGCCCCTATTTCCCACTAGAAAGCAGCCTCAGAGATGTGAGGCCTCCTTCCCAGGGCCCTTTAGCCCCTTTGGCATTTTCTGCCATGGACTTGGTCTGTCTACTGTGGAGTCAGGGTTCTGTAGCTCCCCCAGCAGGCAGCCTCCCTCCTGTGTCACCTGCTCTTACACCTCTGAGAATGAGGATGGAAATATCTCTCTGACAAATCCTTATCAGAAAGTGCATCTGTTTTCAGCAGGTGTGTGTGTGTTGGGGGAGGGGAGAGGGAGGGAGCAGTTGGCTGTCCATGGCATGCATTGTTCTTCAGGTTGTCCACTATCAGAAAAGAAGTGGGTTCTCCTCATCAAGGTACCAGCTGTGTTGGCAGGAGTTCCATGAATAAAGATAAATGCTGTCCATTCCATGGTGTTCTCAGAAGCTGTTGTGGGTTGTGTGTGTGTGTGTGGGGGTAACTTACAGCTGCTGAGGGAGGGTCAAGAGTTGCTGTCCTTGCTGTCCCCCGTTTCAGGTCTCCTCACACACACACCCCAGGAGACTCAGAGAGCTTGTCTTAAAAGACACCTAGAGAGCAACCTGGCCCCATTCCTTAAGCACACACTTTCAATGTCAGGTGTGAGGAATCCATCTGACAGCTTCTTTCACTCTTTCACTTAACAAAGAGCCATTTGTGTGATGCAGCCTGTGCTCTGGGAGATGGCACAGAGAAGCATCTAGAAGCCTCTGGGTCTCCACAGAGCCTACACGGTTGCAAGGGGCACCGATTGCTTTCATAAGAGTAAACATGGAAGATCAATTTTAGATAGCAGTAAGTGCTTTGAAGATAAAGGCGGATCATGTTAGAGAGAGTTGGGGAGAGGCAGGAAGCTCATTCTGGCTTTTCTCCATATTTTCACTCCTACTCTTCTATCTCACCCATGTACATTCTCTGTCTCTCTAGCAAGTTGTCCTTTTCATCTGTCATATGCTCACACCTTTTCCCCCTTCTCCTCCTGCCTTTCATATTCTCCTATTTAATCCTTTGACAGAAAGTTGTTGGACACCCCCTCAGTCTTCCTCAGAACCAGTTTCCTAACAAGGAGTATTGCTACTTGGTAAAAAAAAATCAAGAGTGTGAGCCCTATGGTAGAAATTTCTTGACATATTTTAAAATATAAACATAAGAATTCCAAACTGTTCCATCTACGTGTTGGTTTCCAAATGATTAATTATTAGCTACATTTACTGACACCTGCTATGTGTAAAGGTGTGCTAGGGGATTCACTGACCACAGAACCTTCCCCTGACATACTGCTGGGCCTTCCCAGGAGGAGAGATGGATCAGGTTCCAAAGAGGGAGAATGCTCAATCCAGGTGCCTGGGAAAAACTCAGGGGAGACTCATGGGAGGAGTGAGTCCATTCCTCATGTCCAGGGCATCATGAAGAGATGTTTCTGAGATATTCCTTGAGGAAAGGTTAATAGCCAGTGACCCCAAATGGTTCAAAGGAAGAATAAGTCCATGAAAATGATAAATAACTCAGA